>NW_025904488.1:0-50526 GCF_018835915.1 Vigna umbellata
AACCCTCAAACACCTCTCCACGCCGATTGCATCACGCCGTGGCTCGACCTCCACGCGTCGTGCCCGTTGTGTAGGCTCCGCCTTGAGGAAGAGGCGGCACAGGAGGAGGAAGACGAAGGTGATGGCGTGGTGACGGAGATCCGGAGGGAGCTGATCGCGAGGCTCACGGAGTTTACGGAGGAGGATTTCTACGGGCTGAGGACCACACTCAGCCACATTGCCTCGCGCCACGCGCTCATCGAAGAGAACGAGAACCTCCTTCAAATTGGCGAACCTCGAGGTGCCCAAGCGCCTTTGCTATAAGGTGGTGCTCTGTTTTTTCTTTTCTTTTCTTTGTCTTAGATGCATCGCTTTTTTAGTGCTAAATTACACCAGAATTCTGCTCTGATCAACTAGCTTCACTGTAATAAACTCTAGAAATGACAAATTGAATGAAACTTACAAAAAAATTATATATATAAAATTTAATTTCTCGTGCTATTCTTCTTTCTCCAGTATAATTGCTTTATGGAGAAAGTCTCTATCTAACCAGTCCTCTAGGTAAACATATATTGTGTGCTGAGATATGTATAAGTGTGATTGGAAACTCCAATTTCGGTTGGGTTTGGAGCTGACTCAGGGGAGAGGTATAGAATTTTGGTTATGTATGTGTGTGTGTGTCAATTGTTGAAGAGTGTTATTGATGACCAATCCTAATTGTGTTTTTCAACTGGGATCTTTAAATTTGAAGGTTGATATTGTTGAGGAGAGAATACTTTATATTACCGAGTTGATATTACATAATTCAAGATTGCTGAAACTTGAAATTTTTTGGTGGCTTGTTTTTGCTTCAAAAGTGTTATGAATTTGATGTTTGTAGTTGACCTGACGCTGGTTTTTCCTCCCTCACTTGAGTTGGGGAAGGGGATGTCCAGCAACTAAGGGATCTATCTTTAAGTGCAGAATGGAATTTGATCTAAGCATTTTAATTAACAGCTTAATGAATAAATTGTTTCTGTAGATGAATAATGAAGTCTTATGTAAAAGATGATAAAATGAATTGAGCTATTTGATCATGTTTGGGGACATTGAATATGATCATGTTTGGATAATTTTTTCCGAAAGTATTGATAGGGAAAAATTAAAAATGAAAAAACATTATTATACGATAAAATTTATTTACGTATTAGTTAAAATAACCTTTCAGAGAAAGTTAAAATCATTTAACTTCTCCTTACTGTTGATTTTACCTTTCAGATTAGCTAATTTTACATTTTGGGATAAATAAACTTATTTCACTTTTTGGGTATTTTCTTTTTTTTCTAAGTGTTTCCTATAGGTGTCAAGTGGAATTTATCAAAAATAGGAGCCAAAATGAAAACCTCTTAAAAGCCAGGTGCGCTTGGTTTCATTTAATCTTCCCAAGTTTCTTTTTTCTTTCTAATTAGCACTCACGGAGAAATTTTTCAATAAATTTTGAGATTCGGTTAATGTAAGCTAGCAGTTACAATTTAAGTTTATTTTTTGGTAAGCGATCTTGTAAAGGTTGAAATAAGACAGAACAGCTTACCACAAATCACATAATTATTTTCATAAACTCTCCAAACTTTAAAAAATGCTTATATGTAATGGAAGCTTAAATAAGTAATAAAATTATAGCATCTTTAAACCATTTTCTGTTTGCTGCAGGATAGTCATTGTACTAATACTGCCTTATCGGATAATTAACTTGCTCCGTCTGATCTCTTTGTCACTCTCTGTTTTATTGATCTGATATCTTCTACTGAAAGGGACTCAATTGTTGCTTATAAACTAATGGTTGGCTGCTGTTTACGGTTAAATGAAATTGCAGTAATATAGTCCTATTAAATAAATGTTGAAGTTGTATCACATGGAAT
This sequence comes from Vigna umbellata, assembly GCF_018835915.1. The sequence goes on from NW_025904488.1 coordinate 1,878, forward strand.
CGTCTTCTCAAGTGTAAAATCTGCACCACTATTATGCTGCTTCTTTTCTTTCCCTCTTTTTTTGGGAATCTCCAACTAGCTAGTTGTAGTGTTATGGGCCAAAAAATACAATAAAAATTGATGGATTAAGAGCAACATGCGGCTTCTCTTCCTCGTCTTTCTTTCCACTATCTATGTTGGTCCTAGGAACTGTCTTTCCTTAAGCCAAATTTCCCCTCCATTTTAGGTAATAAAATATCGTGTAAAATTTAGCTTTTTTTTTTGTATTATGTATGAATTGATCAAGTGGATGGATCCTTCCCCCTGAACATGTTTTCTGTTTTGGCCTCAGTAGATGATATTTTTGCTGCCAATATTTCTGTAGTACGATAAAGATTATTGAGGGATTGATTATTTTTAGTGTAGGCTGTGTCCCATGAAAAACTTTAAAATCTTGTTGGTGCCAAGTTGTGTTCTGATCTTGATTGATGAACGAAGTAGCTGGTTAATTGTAATCGTCACGTCAACCACTTTGCGAAACATCAACCTCCTATATGCCAAATGATTATTGTGATTGAATTTGGTGCTTCCTAGAGCTGGTAAGTGTTTTATTTAAACATAAGCAGTGTGTATAAAAAATAAGCAGTTTTAAACGTTAAATTTTCCATCAGAAGAAAGACAGATGAATAAGATCCTTGCTCTCTAACCTCATTCGCGCTAAGAGGGTCTGAGAAGAATTTGCTCACTTCAAATTTTAATGTATGAATCAAAATTGGATAATTTAGTTTTACATAGGATCATCATGCGGAGAATAAATCATCTAACTGAGAAAATATAAAACTACAATATAATATATATGGTTATATTTTAAAATAATTGGGTATGATGTTCGGTTATATTATGCTAACTATTACTTTTTTTTAGATTAGAAAATATGTGTAGTTCTAAGTTTCTTATTCTTGTAGTGACTACGCTGATTTTAGCGTTCAACTGCAAAAACTTATCTTGCTTCGTGTTAATCGCATTTTGTGACTCTAAAATTCAAATTGAATTTCTATCTTATAATAGTACTTCGTCTTTAAGTCTCAGGTCTTATGTTATGATCTTCTAAAGAACATTATCTAAGAAACTTAACTAAGAACCACATGAGGAAAAAACGATCTTTTGATTTAACTAAATTTAGTGAGTTTTCCTATCAATTAACTGTTTTGTAATTTTTTTTAACAGAGTCTTTAGGTAAAAGTTTCACTCCAACAAAATTAGATTTTATTTGTTAGGACTCAAACTAAACTCAAAATATATTAAAACTAATTTTTAAAAGGTTTAAACCCTCGTTTGGTCATCGTATTTGTGTGTCAATCTCAAGTGAGTCATTTTTTTTTCGGTCTCAATCGGCTTCCATAAACTTGTAAAAATGGAGCTAATTACCATCTTCGGTTATGTTAATCACTGACGTCGTCTGCCTGTGATGACATGGTGCACAAAAAATTAGCTCAATTATAAGGATTTAAATACGTGTATATTAATATTTAAAAAAAACCTTTTTTACGTGGTAGGGAATGAGGAAATGAGGAAATGAGGAAATGAGGGAATTAGGAATTTTTATTGTGGTTTTTTAACTGAAACATAAATACTTAAAGGGAATTAGGGATTTCATGAGTTAGGGATTTTCATTTGGTGAGTGAGTGTAAGAATTAGGGTCGGAAGAATTTTCGAAGACAAAGACAATCACCACAAACGTCACTCACGTTGCAATCCATTTGAAACTTTCTTCAATGTAAGCTTCCACGAATAGATACTCACAACCTGTAGCGAATGTCCACCGTTGGAAGAAATTATACCGGGGACGCAGAGGAGACCGGAGGAAGAAAGGGAGGGTTTGGTGAGGCGCACGTGGGGGTCGGCGTCGTTGTTGGTGACAACGTGGGCGCTGTCGAAGAGGTTGATGCTGTCTGGGTCGATCCTCCAACATCCACTTCCCCAATTACCCCAAGGTCATATGTACCCTTCAACAAAGTCCTCGCCGCCTCGACGCCTCGCCGTCTCGACGCTTCGACCTCGCCACCTCGTCCTCGCCGCATCGACCCCGCCGCCTCGACCTCACCGCCTCGACCTCACCTGCCTCTACTCCTTTTTCTTTGGTTGCAGTGGTGGAAAATGTGCAATCCAAGCCAATCTAGGGTTGTTTTCATGAACGCAATCAGTTTCTATGGGAGAGCCTTTTGAATCGTTGTTGGCTCTGAAGCAAGAGAACTCCATGAGTGAATTCATCATTCAATTTGAAAGATTTGCTAGGGTTATTAAGGATTGGAACAAACAAATTTCTTCTTTCTTTTTCCTTGTCATTTTCCTTTTATTTTCTTAATGATTCTATCATTGCTGGTACTATAAAATGGGTATAGTTTGATTTCCTGTGTAATTGGGCAGAGCAGTGTGATCTTCTTGCTGCCCGATGTATCGCAGGAAAGGTGAGTGTGAGAGAGATAAGAACTTCAACCCATCAAATTGTAATAAGAAGCTGATTAGTGCAAGGTTTTTCGCCAAAGGGATATGAGGCAGCGTTTGAACAGTTGTACAAGACTTAATAACAAATTAAATAGTAAAAACTTAACATAGAGGACTTAATTGGCTCATTTTTACAAGTTTATGGACCCGATTGAGACCGAAAAAAAAACGAGGACCCACTTGAGATTGACACACAAATACGAGAACCAACGAGGGTTTAAACCTTTTTGTTAAATCTAAAATTTAAATTTATACAAATATTAGCCACAAAAACCATAACACAGCCCATCACTACCGCAACAAGACCCCCCACTCACTATGAATTATCTCGATTGACAATTTTTTTTCTTAAAGCAATAAAAAATATAATTTAAAAAGATAAAACGAGTTTCTTCAAAAATTAAAATTAATTTATTTAGAAGTTAAAACTAGTTTACATGTAGAAATCATTTCTATGAATTAACTTTAATTTATAAAGAATTTTTTTTTTAATTTTCTGAGCGAGATGTAACAAGAGGAATCATTAAGAGGTTACCTAGGAAAGGGTCATGTTGGCATTCACTCATTGATGGATTCCCTGGTCTTAATAATTCATAGATAAACTTTTGATGAATTGCATTTTTGTGAAGTCCCTATGTCCCACATCGATCATACTCCTAAGAAACTTTAGCAGTCACCCAAAACAGTTAATTAGATATCACTTTAAAGGGTTGCCAACTTTATGATCGTAAGACAGACACGTACGTACAGGTTTTGTTTTTGTTGTTTGAATTGAAACGCAAGCAGATGGCACCCGTGTGGTGCAAGTCAAGTTATTAACATTTCCTCCCCATTACCTTCAACACTGCTATCACAACCTATTTTCAAAACAAAAAAACAACTGTTCTTCTTTTTCAAACCATTAAATGTTTTCAGGCTCACAAATAATGTACCTATATCATATTGGGAATTTTTTTTCTCTGGAAAAGATTCGGGAAATTGAATATATCAATGAGCTTTCCATATAAAAGATTTTACAATCCCATCAAATAAAAAACAAATCTTAAAAAGTTAATATTTATTGATATTTTTATATATATTGTTTAACTTTTTCATTTATATTTAATGTAGAACCTTCAATCGATTCATTAAATTTCTAATGATTTGATTCATAGTGAAGTTGGTCCTTTCATAATTTCTACCATGTGGGATATATTTATCCTATCTTTTTATTTTAACATACTTCCACTAACTCTACGTGTGATCGAATTTACTATATAGTTATCTCCGTTTGAACGGGATTAAGATAAAAGATAAGCTATGCATTTTTTACTGAAATAAACAGAAGAGATCGAAAAGTACGAGTTACGTACATAAGAGATCTCACACTATTTTTAACAAAATTTTAATACTTAATGTTTGAGTTTTATTTTATATATTACTCAATTTTTTCATTTTTCTTCAATATAAAATTTCTAATTCATTTAAATTTCCAACAACTCATAGACAAAAAATTTATATATATATATATATATATATATATATATATATATAATATATATATTATATTTAATCAATTATTACATATTTGTATAGTGAAACTGGGCAAAAGAGAGTGGTTGTAAGATGTATAAAATAAACGTAGAAATAATTTATTTTTTAAAACTGTCTTTGTGATTATAACAAAAGGTGGGTAAGAGAAAATTTACAAATTCTTTTCCAAAAGAAAGTGTCATCGTATTAATTGGTCATTAATGATATTTACCATTTCTGATTAGTTTGTCTGACAACCGGTCGGTTGTCAGAAATAGTACATTAAGCCCCTCAAGTCCTGAGCAGCTGTTTGCAGGTGCGAAGGGATTTAAATACGCCAGACGAATTTAAAGTGGCGGGAAAGAGTGATTACCCTTTTGAATCACCGGGCGGTGTGCTGTTGTGGTTTGAGACCGAATGGCCGAATACTTATGACCGCTCGGTTAAGGACCAAGAGCTCTTGGAGAGCGTTCCCTGGGTTTTGTGGACGAGGGTGAGAGTTCACGAACACTCTTCACCGCTCGGTTTAGGACCAGGAGCTCTCGGAGAGCATTCCCTGGGTTTTGTAGACGAGAGTGAGAGTTCACGAACACTCTTCACCGCTCGGTTTAGGAGTAGGAGCTCTCGGAGAGCGTTCCCTAGGTTTTATGGATGAGGGTAAGAGTTCACGAACACTCTTCACGGCTCGGTTTAGGACCAGGAGCTCTCGGAGAGCGTTCCCTAGGTTTTGTGCCATCGCCCCGCAACCTGTGATTGGATGAAATGTCTGGCTTTATTCATACCAAAAGTGTAGACACTAAGGTCTTGTCAAGGTTGAACGTAGGACTGAACCTTCTTGTACAGGATATTTTTACTCACAAAAATATGAGTTAAACAAATATATTATAATTATAAATTATAATCAAAAGTGGAACCTGTCAAGGTTGAATGTAGGACTAAACCTTCCAGTGCAGAATATTTTTACTCACAAAAATATCAGTTAAACAAATATATTATAATTTATAAATGATAATGAAAAGCGGAACCTGCCAAGGTTGAAAGTACGTAGGACTAAAAGTTCTCAAAACAAAAAACATGCCTTTAGAAATTATTACGGAATATTTACTCTGGTTGCAAAACCGTGGTATTGATTCGAAGTAGCGATTGTTTGAGACCGAGCACACGTCCTGGTTCCCCTCGTGGAATCATGGGGATGCCGCTCGTTGGTGGGGCGTCCTGGACGGGTGTGGGCGCCAAAATGTTTCGGTTGAATTGGCCGAGGGTCGGTCGTTCTTCCTTTCTCTGCTCTCTTTTGATTTTCAGTCCTCTCCGAGAATGCAATCCACTTTGATGAAGTTGTTTGACCTACAGAAAACACTCCGACGCTCAGTCAGATATGTTTCATAAAAATTTTTATATTTTATTAGGATAAAAAATGATGTCTATACCTGCTAATTGTCCATTAATACTATATTCTTTTGCAATATGACCGGTCAATCACTCATAAATAGCGTATATTTGCATTTAATATAGCTATTAAATGTATTAATTGATCATTAATGATATTTACCTTTCTTGATTAATTTGTCTGACAGCCAGTCAGTTGCCAGTTATAGTACAGAAAGTAAAGAGAAAAGCGTACAAAAATACATCTAAAAAAAGAATATTTATACATTTGATTTTTACCGTAGGTAAAAAATTGTTAGGTTAATAATTATTACGGTATTGCTCTTGAGATTTAAGCATGGTTGAATGAAATAGGAAAAAGAGTAAAATCTTGTGTGTTGTCAGCGATGGCTAAAAGTATGGTGAGGAGAAATTTCGTTGGCTTGTAAGACAAACCAATAAAAGAATTATTAACTCATAAGAATAGGACCATATCGGATAGAACCGGTGATCCATGAATCAGCAGCTCCGATACCAAATTGACCAAATTTATATATTTCTTACAAAACGTGCTCAACTTATCATATTCCCAATGGGTCAACATGCAATGCTCCTCTGAAATATGAATACTTTATTGCCATTACACTCTCAACACGTATTCGTACACGTAAATTTCTAGATGACGACGAAAGTTCCACCTCATGAAACACTGGGTCAAAATTGCATGGTGTATTCCATACTTTACTTTTTCCAAATGAATGTCTTCAACAACTATAAAAGGAACCATGCATGCCACTTTCTCTCCACAATTCATTCATCAACAATCGCTTACATTACAAAAGAACTTCAAAAGATGGAGAGCAGCTTAGCAGACATGCTCATGAAGGTTGGTGTCTTCATTCTTGTTCAAGCTTTGGTGTACCTTATTCTTTCCAATTCATCGAACATCTTCTCCAAGAACATCAAGAGATCCCACAGCTTCAGGCCTGCTCGATCTGTCAGCATTCGTCGCATGCTGGCTTTGATCTCTGATTTTCCACCAGAAGGGGAGCCTTCTCCTTCTCCAAAGGCTCCTCAATCACCCTCTCTTCAGAGTTAAGTCATCGTCATTTGTAAGGTTTTAAGATTACAACTTGCACAAGGTTCAGACAATTTAGGTTGTAGGGTGGCCTGATTAAGGTTCAGAAACCCCAGAATCATGATTTTTGTGATTGTGATTTTAAAACCTTAAACCAGACCGAGTTGTCTGTAAATTATTTGTATTTCTTAATGTGTAAAGGCCATGGTATATTGATGAAATGGTCAAAGGGTCTAAAATTATTGGTTGTATAGGTATTGAATTCTTTTGTTCATTCATTTTTTTTTATGATGAATTTTTACTATATTTGTGAGTGGATAATGTTGATATTCATTTACTTTTATCTCTTGTTTCCATTGCAAGCTCTAAATTAATAGAAACTTCTTAACGTATTACAAGTGATTTAGACTTTTTTTAAACACTAATGTTCTGACATTATTGAAACCACTGTCTTCGGATAATTGTATATATCGTAATTTTGTTCTTAATCCATTTGAGTATATTGCAATAAATATATTTATAAACTATGTGAAACATATTGTATAGTCAAACACTTGTACATTTAAATTGAGGAGTGAGGAGCGAGTTTAGATAAGAACCACATTTGTCGTATATGCATGCTTGTTAGAATACCCAATTGCAAGTAGAAAAGATGTCACTTATTTTTATTCATAACAGAAGCATTTGGCAGTGTTGGGTTGGATTAATTAATTTTTGTTTTTGGAGTTACTTCTTGTACCTCTAGTTAAGAGAATCTAAACCTAATATCATTAATTTGTTTGTTGTCATAATAGTGTAAACACGTCATACTTTTTACGATGAAAAACAAAATTAACAAAAGAGAAATGTGGCAACATTTTTGTAGATAAGTGTAATATTTTTTTTATGTTGAAAACTTTGGAGTAGAAGGTACAATCAATATTTACATTAAACTCGTATATAAATATCAAAATTTACATTGGATTTAAAAAACATTTGAAGTGAATCTGTCACTAGTAAAAAATGTTGATTCTGTCACGCCATATACGCTTCGGTCATGCGAAAATCGAAGCGTAACATAATATATACTTCGGTCACAACTAAACTCGTGGTGGAACTAAGTTATTGCTTCAGTTAACATGAGAATCAGTGCCTATAACACTGCTCAGTACCTCTCCTGCTACTCTGCTAAACCTGTGCTGCTACTCTGCTACGCCTTTGCTACTTAGTCTGATCTCAGTCTGAAAAGTCAAGCTCCCTATTGCTTCGGTTTGTTGGGAAACCGGTGCCTAAACCACTCCTTATTACTTTGGTTTGTTGGGAAACCGATGCCTAAACCACCCCCTACACCTTCATCTCGCACGACCGTTCCTCTTCCATTTCACTTTTCTTTTTCTTGTTTCTCTTTCTTCTCTATGCTCCAACCTAAAGCTGCAAGCAGAACATAACAACCACCAGATCTGGGTTTGCGCTCCCGATCTCTATGCTTCTCCTACGAACCTGGAAGTATCTCGCCGGAGGATCTCGCCAGAGGATCTTCAGCCCACGGTGAAGATCTGCGTCGACGGACTACATTCTTCGTTGGTGGCGGTGAAGCGATCGGCGACGGCGAAGCTGAGGCTGTTGGCGAAGAACAGAGCGGACGCAGGAGCAGCGGTGCCCTGATTGGCGAGTCTGGTGCGGTGCCCGGTCTGGTTCCATTGCTACGGTGCAGTGATCCGTGGACGCAGGAGCACGCGGTCACGGCGTTGTCGCCAGAGGATCTTCAGCCCACGGTGAAGATCTGCGTCGACGGACTGCGGCAGAACAACCATATCTGCGTCCACGGCAGTGAAGTTGCTGGTGGAGCAAGTGGCGGAGGAAGGGAGCGGAATGGTGGACAAGGCAAGCGGTGGTGGTGCGTCAATGGTGGCGGCGGTGATAGTGGTGGTGGTCAGATTAGGGTTTTTCTGATGTTGACTGTAGCTGCTTTGGGTTTTGCATTTGGTTTCAGTAGAGTTTTGCATCAGTAGAGTTTTGCATTTTGTTGAATTGAATCTGATAATGATCTTTTGAATCTGAGATTTTGTTTTGATTTGTTTTACTTGCTTTCTTTGTACGTTTGTTTGGTCTGGTTTTGAATATGAGCATGATCAACTTCATTGGAGGTGCTGTTAACTGGCTAAAGAAGAAGGAAAAAAAATAAAAAAAAGACCCTACTGCCTCGGTTCAGCCTCCAACCGAGGCAGTAGAGGGAGAGGAACAATTTCGGTTCTAATAACCGAGGTCGAATCGTATCATTTTTTGTCTCGTTTCAAAATCGAGGCATAAAGTCTACCACTTTTTACCTCGCCTGAATATGCCTCGGTTAAGGAACCGGTGCTTATCAGCGAAAATAACCGGTGCCATTTCCTTTAACTGTACTAGTGTGTTATCATTCCCGCTTATAGTTGTTATCTTCCTTTTCACTATATTCTTCAATGACAAGTTTTTGTGTTTGTATATGTTGAAAATCGCACATCGACTAGAGATAAAATTAATTTAAAGTATATAAGTGGTGGATGTAAACCTTACTTTACAAGCTAATTTTAAGAGGTTGAGTTAGACTTAAAGTTCACTTTTTACCATGGTATCAAAGCAAAGTTAGAACTTATCATAACGATATTTATTGTTTATTGGACAAATTATTTCTACCCGTTATATATCGTACTATTGTTTTGTGAGGTTAAAGAATCTAACACTAGTTATTTTTAAAGAATTTTTTTTTAAATTACATTAAAGTTAAAAAGTTAATTCTTAAAATAATATTAAAGTCTAACAAGTTAAACTTAATGGATGTATAAATTATTTTTTATTTATTTTTGTTTTTCCCATATAATCTTTTTAGGAAAATTTTTCTAAGTGTACAATGGACTAACCCTTCCTCTCATTTCACCTAAAAGTTCTCTCGATAACCACCTTATCCAAAGTTTGAAAGCTGCGATGATTTTTATTTGAAAAGTTAAGATTGATGCGTACAAAACATGAAAAGAGATGTTTCATTCTGAACTAATTTGAAAACATTAAGATATTCCACTTAGAGCCACACTTTACAGAGACGCCAACGTCTTTATTCTATTCTAAAGTGTGCAAATTATTTCTTTCAAGTAATAATAAACTAAATTAATTCAGAAACTATCAGCATAGGTTATTTAGTCATGGAAACTACAAAATGTTCATTATAATATTTAATTTGTACCTACAAATCTATAAAAAAAAATAGTACCTAAAATTGCAACAAACCAACCATGATTATTAATGTTTAGTAATTTTAAGAATTAAAATGCGACCTATCAATTATTTTAGGAGAAATCTAAAATGGTTTTTATCGTTTGGAAAAATAAATTGCTTGGTATACATAATTTGGGGACTACTTTGGTGTTATTTTGTATCTTACAAGCAAGAGACTAAATTATTATTTTTGTCTAAATAAGCCTGTTTTGTGTTCTTATGTATTTTTACTAAAATAAAATGAAATACAATAAAATAATTGCATTCTCGGGCTAATTAATTATTCCAAAAAAGTATTTCATCTGAAAAACCAATTTCATGTGAAAAAGGAAACATGAACTTATTCCATAACTCTTTTTAAACATAATTGACCTGAAAAATAATGTTTAAATGTTACAGTTATTGTCAAAGGCAATGCTAGTTCGTTAGAAGAAGAAAAAGTTAAAAAATGATACATTTAGCGACGTGGCTCAAACATATAAGGTAACAAGAGTAACCCATTATGTATAAAATCCTTGTCAAGATTGGTTAGTAACTGTTATTTACAGGAAATTTGTATAGAGGAGATCACGGTAGGCATAAGTGTCACGACTAAAATATTAATTTACCTAGAATGAGGTTTAATAAAATCCACAAGAACCTTTTGATAAAAAAATGTGAGAAAAATAGTAATCTACTATATTTTACAATTATTTGTACGTAATTATATATTTGTTTTAAGTAATTTAGAAAATAATTTAGACATGTGATTTGTCTTACCAACGATGCACTTATTAATGAAATGACAAATGATATAATGTCTTGAGCACGCTATTCTGCTTAACGCTTATCAACGTTGAAAACATTTAATATATGTATGAAAAAGTACTTCAATGCTTGTATACTTTATTTCTTGATATCCATGTAGATCAATAAAGTAAAAAGATATAATCAGAATCACGAAACCCAAGAAAAAGACATTGTGAGGAAAGAAGAATATTATAGGAATATTTACCTGAATCCATCTCTCATATCACATCGTATAAGTTTAAGTTTCACTTAAGGTTATGAGAAAAAGTTATGAACCCTACAAAGTAGACCAAAGTCAAATTTCACATCTGAGGGCTACCAACTCTTCAAAAGTCAACTTATCTATCTAACAGTCATCTTTTAAGAGAAGCTATATAAATAAAAGAAAGCTTGAAGAGAAGATGTTGTTGATGAAAAACACAAGAATGATAGCATAAGAAGAATAACAACATGAAAATAGAAAAAAGCTTAAAGTGTTCTTATATCGTTTGACACTAAATATCATTTGAGAGAAAAATCTTTGTAAAGAGAGAAAAAATTTCAAGTGTTATTATACACCCACTATGTTTTTTCTTGAGATCTCCATGATTTTATAGGAACTTCTCGATGTGCTAACTTTTCACAAATCTTACCTAGAGAAGAAAATTCGTTATGAAATTCAAAAAACATAGCTTGAATGTTTTCTCCATGCTAAATAAGTCATCTAGTAAAAAGACTAAATTTGTTTCTTTTGACTTCTTTAGACCCTTTATACATAACAATGAGGGTGTTCCATATTTTCTTAATGAACTTGAATGCATTGACTTTAGCATCTTCTTTAGAAATAGCACACACGATACCATTTTTAACTTGCATTCACTTTATAATGATGCTTTTGTTCTTCAACAGGGCCTTGATCAACTCAAAAGGTATCTGGAAACTCAAAATCCATGGAAAAATAAGAAATATAAAATTGATTAAGACTTGAAATAAAGTTAAAACATGCTGCATTTACAATGATTTCAAAGGATAAGTAAGAGGATTCAATACTTGAAAATCTTTTCAAGACAAGGACCATAACAAGAGAAGAATTATCTTAAGATTCATAAATATATATCTCATGAAATGATTTCATATATTTTACAAGAGTGATTTGCAACATACACTTAAGCTCTTTATATAGAGAATGACACAATCTAGAATATAGACTAACCAGAAACCCAAATGTAAGCATAAGACTACTTAAGCTAACACTAAAATCACTAACATCTAAAATAGTCTCTAATATTAATAAAACAAAATTATAATTGATTTGTGAATTAGAGTCTAAATTGGTCTTTAACATTAATTTCAACTACTTATTATTATTGATTCTAAATATCTTTATTATCAATAAAAAATTTATAATTGATTTGTGAATTAAGTCTAAATTGGTCTCTAACATTAATTAGTTACTATCATTGAATCTAAATTCACTAGTGCAGAAAATGCTTTAGACGTTTGTTATTTTGGGCTTTTTACGTTTGATCCTGACCTGACGTCTATTCGGCTGACGTTGATGGGACATCGAACTCTAGTCAGACGTCTATATAGACGTCTGACTTGTACAGATCGGCTTGTACATATCAGACGTCTATATAGACGTCTGACCTGTACAGATCGAACGTCTATATAAACATCTGGCCTGAACAGATCAAACGTCTAAAACGTCATTGTATTTGATTGAATCTTTCTCCGCTTGAGGCCTTTCGGGTTGCTCCTGGCTCATGGTGATTCGAGTTTACAACTTTATATTTTAGTTGAAGAGAATGGATTGTGCAATTTTTCTTTGTATTGGATGGTTTTAAAAACGTAGTGGAGGGAATTGGAGGAGTGCAAAACGCAAGAAATTGCCGCCTAAGAACGTCGTCCAAGGACACGAGCAAAACTGCACCCAAACCCAACGAAAACGCATTTTAATCGGTTCAAATGAAAGATATTCATCAAAGAGTAATGTAATCGGAGTAAAATTAATTTAAAATGGTGCAAAAGTGAGAAAACGGACCTGAAAAACGTAGCCCGTGGAGAGAAAACGCAAGGAAGATAATGAACAATGAGTGCGCGTAACGGCTGCCTCGCGTTCGTGGTGTTTTAATGCAGACATTTAGAAGTCGGTTCCCCCATAATAGACGTCTAAATGACTTTAGAAGTCAGAGTGGCGGGATCAGACGTCTAAATGGAATCCAAAAGTGACCTTTTAAACTTTTGGCCTGAGTATTTAGAAGTCGGTTCCCCCCACAACAAACGTCTAAATGGCTTTAGAAGTCGGTTCCCCCCACAACAAACGTCTAAATGGCTTTAGAAGTCGGTTTCCCCCATAACATACGTCTAAAAAGAATAAAAAATTAATTTTTTTTTAACTTTTCCGTTAAGTTTTGGCGTCCATTCGGGGGAGCCGACGTATATGAGTATTTAGAAGTTGGGTCCCCCGTAGCCGACGTCTAAATAGTTGTTTTATTTACGAAAAATGTCACCGGTCATTTTTTACGTTGGACATTCGAGGGTTGAACGTATAAAGAATACATTAAAAGTCTTTTCTCCACTAGTGATTAAAGATTTATTTAGAATTAATAATAATAAGTAGCTACAATTTTGGTAGTTAATGTTAAATACTAATATAGAATCTAATTTAAAAACCAATTATAATCTTTTATTAATATTAGACACTATTTTAAATATCAATAATTTTTAAATTATTAAAAGTATATATAACTTAGTCAATGACTAATATTTTTTGTCTCAAAATTTGGTTGTTATTTAATTTTTTTTCGTAGCATAAAAGTTAACTGAACTAATTCATTTTAACACTTAGTTAACTCTTAATTAGTCTATGCACATAAGTGATTCCTTGAAATTAAGGAAAAACAAATTGTTGTTCCTAAAGTTAAGAGAAAATTCATTATTATACTTTCAAGAGAGACATAAGACATATGAAACAAGGAAAACTCCTACAAAGTAGTTACAATTATGATTACGGTTTTGAAAGTAATGTGTTGGTTAGAAACTATGTGTTTTCTTAAAAAAAACATGAATCATCCATATATATTTTTTGTAACTCTTGGTGTGTAAAATATTCCAAAAGAATTAAGAAATATTATATGATCTAATAGTCTGACAAAATTGAGAGGTTTTTAATTATTTTTTTTTCTTTACTTCTTTAGCGTGCCTCTTGTGAACACACTTAGAATCTTATATTGATTTCTTCTTCTTTATATTTTATTCTCATGCTTCTATATATTTATTCTGTTGAGACCCTGATAGTTTAATCTCTACCTAGACAATCTAATCCTAGTAATATTTATTCCGTGATTTATTTAAAATTATTTTATAATTAATAACAATAATCATAAATATTAACATGAACTAAAATAACACGTATTAAAATATTATTGTTTAATTATTATTATCCAATAAATTATTATTGATTCGTTGAAGAGTGAAAATGGTGATGCATTGTACTTATAACCGTGACTGACAAAAGCTTGAATTAAGACTCACGTGCATGGGAAGAAGGACCACCACTATCACACAAAGAAAGAAGCCTTCTGCGACCATTGGAACACACAACACTCTCGTGTTCTTCGCTCATCTTCACTTCTGTCAGAGAAAGATTCCCTTTCTTTTCTTTTCTTTTCTTGGCTAACTTGTTATTAACAATCATTACTCAATTGTAATTTATAATTTATATATAAGACATGTTTAACTCTCGATTCAATGTTAATCAAGATATTCACCTTCGTGTTACTTAGAATACCAAAATTATTTTATAAAATCCTTACTTCATTTAGCAAAATGTAATTCAAAATATATTAAACTTTGAAAGAATTAAATATATTAAGTTTTAATCAAACAGTTTGATATAAAAAAAAGTTATTGAAGGAAATTTGTTGAGTGTGAATCAATTATCTTATACTGTAGGGTGAGTTAATTAAATCATAATCGAATTGTCACTTGAAATATTACATTTTTTAGTAAAAAAGTTTGTTTTGATTATTAAGTAGTATAATTTTATACACTTTTGATACACTTAATTTAGCTATATTTTGAGGTATAATTGAATTAAATACATTATTTCAAGATATTTGACCAATTGGGATAACTTGAGCCTTAAATGAAAATATGTACTAAAATCAACTTTTTAAGTTTTATTAGACGATAGTTGTTCTTGGTAGACAAAAATGTACTAGATGTTTTAGCTAGAAAATCTAATAAAATAGTCTATATGTTGAAATTCACTAGACAACTTAATAAATGATCTATGAGTTGAGTTTTTATTATGTTACATAATTGCATAAATGTTTCTTGAGTTCTAATGTGTGTTATGTGTAGCTAATAAGTGAAAGCAAGTTATAAATCACTTATAAATAATACGAGGGTGAATTGTCTAATGTCATGTAAATAATGTAAGGATAACTAAATTAGAGATTTTTCAATTAAGAGAAGCTAAGATCATAAGCTTGAAAAAGAAATGAAGTTCTTGTAGAGATAGAGAAGAGAAGATGATAAAGGACAAGTCACTTAGGCATATTGAAGTCATCATTGTCTTGTTGAAGTCATCTAGTCAATACATTGTTAGATTCGTCTCATGTGCTTCGCTAGACTTGTCTACTCATTATTTCACCAAACTCGTCTATATGAATCGTCTAATGAAATCATTTGATGGACTCATCTAATGTACTTGTATAATTGTCTAGTATACTCATCTAATGCACTATCTAATATTTGCTACTTAAACTGATGATTTTCTTCTGACATATATCGTCTCGAGAACTCATCTATACATACCGTCAACAATTGGATAGATGGCATAATGAGCTTGGGCCTAGCTACTCACCAAAATTTGGCATCCGAGTTGGAGTTTCCACTTACTAACTTGCTTTGTTTGGCCCATCTCACCAACTTAAATTTTTTCTAATAAAGATTAAAATAAGAATAATTTAAAATATTAATCTTTTGTAGTATATGACTGAAGGATAAAAATATATAACAATATTATAACTTAAATCATTAAGACTTACATATTAGTTTCAAATTATTAATTATAATGGAGTAACACACAACAAAATAGGTTGAGCTATTTCAATTTTCCATTCAAAGCTTTTGTGATCATTGGATCATTTGTTGAGTTTGAATTTTTGTGCACATGAAATTTGTTGTGGTTTTATTTTAGATAGGTGATTGTGTATTCCCACTAACCTCATTTTTTTTTTGTTTGAAATGAGCATGTGACATGCCTTCTACGCTCTATACCCACTTGATTGAATGATTTTTCCCTCTTCCTTAGGAGAGATTCAAGGGACATTCTTACACAAGATAACATTTAGATATATGTTGTATTTTAAAATTTAAAATTGATCTTTAATCCCTTAAATCCTTTACACAAAATCTGACATTGTGAAGCTAACTTTTTTATGCATTTTGTAATTGAAGTGGTTGATGTGGATTGATTAAGCAAAGCCCAAGCTTTGTGTTTCTAAGCACATAATTGGTCATCCATAATTGTTATAAAGGTGAGCCTCATCATTGCTTCTCTCATTGATCGATCACCTCATGCACCTATCTATTCACCTTATCACTCTCAAGTGGTCTTCCACATGGAGACTAATCTTATTAGGTTGATCCTAATTGTAATTTCATAGTTGATTTTGAGGTAATGTGTGATAAAAAACGTGTTATATCTTTTATTTTTTTAAACATATTATATTTTCCTCCAATTCCTTTCTTTTTTGAGTTATGTTCATAAGACTTACTTTGGAATGTTTGGTTATAATTCAATTTTAGTTAGAATTCTTCATGGTTTCTGGTAATCTTTTATTTAAGTGAATGAGCACCCATCACGTGTATATTGGAACACACAAGTATAAATAACACACTTCATTCATATATGTTACTAGGATTCCACTCGTAGATGTTGGAACAAATGAAAAACTAAGATGAATTAATTAATGTTAGGTTGGATAATTCAAACTTATACACTTGTTTGTTGAAGTATAAAAGTAGAAAAGAGTAAGACTTGACATTCATACATTCCAAACATGTGAAGTCTGATCAAAGCCTTACTTATAGACATTGGAATAATTGAGAATCTTAACTAATTAATTTATGTTTATTTAAGTAATTTGAAGTCAATTTTTATAAAATAAATGAATAATATAGCCAATGAAAAACTCAACTGTAAACAAGTTAGAGAATCTGTCCTTTTATATTCATTTTTATCATTCATTGTCTTAAAACATCCTCTCTTTTTTACTGGTTTTTTTATTTCTAACAACTTAAACATTATTCTGAGTGAAGTTCTTAATCAAATTTTTCAACAAATTTGGTTAGATTTTAATAAATTTTCTTTGTAGTTGAAATTTCAATTCTATCATTAAATTATTAGTGTGGTTCTTTTGTTACTAAATATTAATATATTAAAATGTAAACATATATAAAGATGAATTATAATTTATAAACACGTGATTCACAATTTAGTATCAAGTAGCTCCAAGATTTCTAGTTTATTTATCTCAGTACTAACTTGAAATCAAACCCCTAATCATTGTCATATTTTAAGTCTTTCTTTTTTATTGTGCAAACGTGACCTTAATAGCTTTATTCAAAGAAAAGAAGTTAAAAAGAGAAAAAAAAAAGTTAAAAATTCTATATATATGTTGTCATTAAGATGTTCTGTTGTATATTGAGATAAAAATCATTAGCATGGTAATATTTAAAGATATCAGAATAAGCTTTAACATGTCAAAAAAAGGTTAGATATATAGTCATAAGTTGTTTTAATATTAATTATAATTCCACGAGTTAAACCTATTTTTCTAATAAATATTTTATATATATCAACACTAAATGGATTTAGTCTATCATACTATTCCAAACTAATCTTTTAAAATCTTCTTTAGACAATCATTTTAAAGTGTTTTATCCACTCCCGAATACAATGAAAATCTCCATTTTTACTTATTTTGAAGATCTTATTCATAAACTACATATTTATACTTATATACATATTTCATAATTTTCATAATCAAAGATGGAGATGTTTGTGATTCCCTCTAGTAACATTAATAATGTGATTTTACTATTTTATTTGTTTACATCTATAATCTTAAAATGATATCTCTATCTTTTTTATTAAAAAGAGAAAACCATACACATGAAAAAGAAAAGAAAGGAGAATACAAATAGTATAAATATATATAGCCAAACTCACTTACTTGATTCAAGTCTATAAACTTAGATGATTTCAATAGTGATTAGTAAGGATAAACAAACTTCAATGTAAATAACCATTTAATATTATTCTAATACCACTCATTTAAATTTTCAACACCAAACCTCCAATTATATACAAATTTAAAGTTTTACTTTCTCAAATAGTGTCAAATATAAAGTGAAATTAATAACACTTTATTAAGAGAAATAATACCAATTAAAATAGAACATGAGTGTTATAGAGATACTCAATTGATAAAACAAAATATAAGTGACTAATATACATGTATACAACGGGTAATATTTTCCCTATTCTTCCTTTGAGTACTTCTTGAAACTTGGTTGTTGATTAAGTAAGGTTTACTTTCTTCTCGACAGTTTATTATGAACAAACATTTCTTCTTCTCCCACTTCCTATATAATCACTATCTCCCAATCATTCCAGCTTCATTACAACTTCACAACAACATCCTAAGGTGTTTAAATCTTTCACTCTTTAAATATAATAAAATCCTTTTGAAGAACAACCGTCCTTATTGATATTATTTTATATATGATAACTGTTTTAAGATAGTTTAAAGTTCAATTTAGATTAATTACACTTAAATAATCTGAAAAAATCATTTTTTATATTTCCATGACTTTTTCTTGCACCTAAATGAAAGAGATGATCTTTTAAAATCTTCACATTTAAAAAAAAAATTTGTAACATATATTAAAAACCTTTCTTATGGCACGTTTTAGAAGCATCTTGGAAACAAATTATGAAGAACTGAAACAAGTTTTAAAACCTTTTTTGTAAAATGACATTGTCTAATGATAAAGTTTACTATGGAATATTTTGGAATGAATAATCTGAACTAGTTAAATATTAATCATCGGATAATATATTTATAATTTATTTTTCTCATTTCTATATCTAAGTTTTCTGAATGCGTAATCCGAACTTTTTTTTTATTACATGCTGAGATAGGAATGCTTTGAAAGCTTTTTTTGTTTGTTGAAAAAAAAAAAAAGGAATCCTCAATAAATGTCATCATTTCTAATTCAAAAATTGTTTTAATGTACGTTATACATAAATGAAACTAATGTCTTCAATTCTGAAAGTATGGGTTCCATTTTTGATTTTGAACAAATTTTCTTTATTGTTATTTTTGGGAAAGTTCATTTATCGATTTTACAAATGTTATTTTATTTTGGCGAAAGTAATTTTTATTATTAGTATCTAAATAGTTTTGAATGTGAAAGTTGTAAGTTTAATTAGAACTATTGAATGAAAGATTTTGTAATAAGGTTAATTATTGATAAAAATATATTATTTTAAAATGGTTTCACAAATATGATTTTTTTCTAATTGGTGAGGAAGTTATTTAAATAAGTTATTTTCTTTATATTTTAAAATTTTAAAAAACTTATGTTAATTTTTATATTAACACAAGCAATTACAATACAAAAAGCAAATAACAATAACATAAAAAATCTATATGGTTCAATCAAAATGGGCTATGTCCAGGGTTTTACTAAATGGTATTTTTATTGATTAATTAAGTTTACAATTACATTAATACTTATTGTACCAGAAGGGGCGGGCGTCCTACGGAAGGACGCCCATTTCAACATGTACCATTAAAGCAGTATATTACCGACCGCCCATTTCAACATCCACGATATAGGACTGGTTAATGACCGCCCGCCCATTTCAACACTGGAAGCCCGTGAGATTACATCACCAATAACATAGTGACGTTTGAGTACGACATGGGCGGGCGCCCATGTCATACGGAATGAGTAACACAGCCCAAGGCCGGCCGCCCGATGATTAGATCTCGTGACAATGGTCGGCCATGCTACTAATCGTCTTGGCTTAATGAGAATCGACTTGGTTTAAGGTAAGTAGAGTTTAAAAGCTATTGGGACTGTCATGGCCGGATTAACTTTTACTATAATCCCAAGCCCATAGCGAAAACTATAATACAAGTCCAGGGTGGAGTGGTAGAGAGTGACATTAAAATCACATTTGTTGCTATCACCTGATGGAAATGCCATTGTCTGAAACTGACTTTGGCATCGGAGAATCTTTGTGCAGGTATCCACCCTCAGGGTCAACAAGGAAACCAAGACTTGAAGAGAAGCCAGCCATCGGAGCAAGATAGCAGGAGAACTTGGAGAGTTAAGATAGCACAGCCCGACACATCCGAAACACTTATAAAAAGAAATAAAATAGTTAATCTTATACAAGTGGATCAGACCGAATAAACCGTTCAAGACTCCACCTACTGTGAAATCAAACATACTTAATCTTAAATAAGGTAACCTAGTGATCATATATATTATCCACAGAAATCTGTTTCTAAATACAAACAGTCATTACTTGAATTTTTTTTTCCATTATAGTAGACTCCTTCACATCTTTATTATACCACTAGATAACATGACATTTTTATTTCAATCAACCAGACCCTTTTATTGTAGATACCAGTTTAACTTTTTTTAATATATAAATTTTCTATTTTGGAAAAATATAAGACAATATTTAAAATATAGAAATTTATTCTAGAAAAAAAAATTATTTAGAAAAAATATAAAAATACAAAATTAAAAATATAAAAAAAATGTCTAATTTTTTATTTGAAATTTATAAATATTTTGAAATAGAAAAAGTATTAAACTTTATTAAATATTTAGAAAAAATATAAAAATAGATATTTAATAATATAGCAAAATATAGAATTTTTAATTGAAATTCATAAAACTTTGAAAATAGAAAAAAGTATTGACATTTATTTTAGAAATTTTATTTTAGAAGAAATACAAAAATAGAAAATTAAAAATATAACAATTTAAGATATTTGAAATAAATTTGATTATTTTTATTCTATCTAGATATGTAAATATAGAGAAATATTTTTAAGTATTTAGTATTTAAATTTAAATAAATTTTTTAAAATTTTTTCTGTAGGTTTTTTAAAAAAATTAACGTAGAATCGTTGGAGTTTTTTTTTTATAAATTTCAATTAAATTTTTTTATATTTTTTTATATTTTTTTATATTTTAAATTTTTTTCAAATTAAAAGTTATATATATATATATATATATATTTATATTTTTAAGTTTTAAATGTTTATTTTTATATTTTTCGTTTAGAATAAAAATATATATTTTTCAAATAAAACAAATTGTGGGTCTAATTCAGAAAATAAAATACATGGGAATCTAGTGATAATAATAAAAATGTAGAAGACTATACTACAGAAAAAAAAGATATTTATTAGCTTTCGAAAAGAAAGCTTAACATTTTTATTAATTCTTGAAGTTGAAAACACCAACAATAAAAAAAACTTTTAAAACAAATTAATTAATTGAAGTGCTTTTTATAATTTTTAATACTTTTTATATAAAAATTACATTTTCATAAAACAATATAAAAAATTACTTTCTATAATTTCATATAAAAATATTACTAATATAGGAAAAGTCATTTTGAGAATAATTTGCTGATTAAAGTGCGTTTCATAGTTTTTAACAAAGGGTATAGAATGTATGATTTTTGGCCTCTGTGAACCAGATGCATTTAAAGTATTATTATTCAATGATTTGTGGCCATAAATTAGCAAATTAAGCTGAATTGATAAAATGATAAAGTATGGGATTTAGTCTAATGATTGCTTTGACATGTGGAAAAATAAGATTAAATTGAATGTAATTACTAGGCCAAACAGCCTTTGGACATGTCTCTCATATTTGTTTGGTATAACTGTCATTAATGTCAATGCAGAGAAACATTAAATAATGCAGAAGAAAATTACATGTGTGAGGAGGAAGGCCCCATTAATGTGTTTCTTACTTTATTATTTTATTGACAATAAATTTGGTTAGATGTTATGTCCAATCTCAGTTGCCAAAAGACAGCTTCAAGTAAACTTTGAGAATCTGCAACTTGTTTTCTTGCAGGATATACTTCCATTATTTTTTTCCTGTGTAACCACAGTTTCATCACTCTTCTTCACATTCAGAATCAACCAAAAAAAACACTAAAGACACTTCAACGTTCTACAGTGTTACCAAGAAGAGATGACAAAGCTAGAAACTTCTTCACTATCCTCAAAGCTGAGAATTAACAGAGATTCACGTGCAATATCAAAGTTTAAGTCAGAGATTAGGATAGTTCATGTGTTTGCTCCTGAAATAATTGAAACTGATGCTGCTAAATTTCCAGAGAGTTAGTTCAAAGAAGACTCACAGAAAGCCAGAAGAAGGGAGCGCTGGAAGCAAGTCCAAAACCGCACCAACCGAAGATGCTATTGCTATGGATTCAGACCCGAAGGAGGCTTTGATCATTCGAGATGAAGAGGAGTTTCTGAGTCTGCAAAATGGGGTAAGGGTGAAAGATGAACACGAAGAGGAAGAAGGTCAGAATGGGTCCCTATGGGAATCAAGTTTTTTTTTCAGTGGGTTTTTCTTTTGATGGGTTTCCTCAGAATTTGAATTCTTTGATGAAAGAGTTAAGCACGGCCGCGCCTGAAGTGAAGCAAGTTCGAGACATTTTTTTAATGTGTTGTTGGTCGTTTTGTGTGTATCTTGTTGATTTTTGTGGATACTTATCATGAAATGAATAGCTGATGAACTGATGTTTCATAATTGTAGATTGAGTATTGACAATTTACCTTGTTTCTGATATTTTGATCTAGTGCATGTGTGTTGATGTATTGATTTTATTTAGTTCTATTGATGTTCAAGGATTACAGTTAATATTCATTAGCATCAGTTGCTATAAAACTTTGTTGTGTGTGTATTAGTTGTCTTATTGCATCTCTTTCAGCTTGTAGGTCTTTCACATACCACTTTGCACAAACAATTTTGCCTGTTTCCGTATTTTTTTTTTTTCTCTAGAATGTTTTGGCCTTTTTGATGTATTAATTCAAAGTATTTTTTTTTTTAAATATAACATTTTGTTTCGTGGTTTTTTTTTGTTGTTGAAGATCATTTAAACTATTTTTCGTTAATAAGCATAAAAATAAACATTGAGATTTTTTTTCATTCACTAAAACGAATATATTCTTCTATTCTCCTCTCTTCTTATTTCCCATGGTTCTCCCGCTCTCCAAAAACCAACAAGTGGTATCCATTAACCAATAGGTTCGATTTCAGGAATCTGTGTTGTAAGAAATGACAAATGGAGGTGGAAATGTTTTAGGCAATCTACCAGTTTTTTATGGGAAAAATTATAACCATTGGGTTATGAATATGGAAGCTATCATTGGTTATCAAGAGTTGTTGGAGATTGTGAAAGACGGTGCACGAGAGAAAGACGAAGCCACAAATAGAAAAAGATTGCAAGGCTTGTTGCCTTCTTCATCAATGTGTGGATACATTGAACTTTGAGAAAATTTCCAAAACAAGAACAGGAGGCCTGGATATATTGCAAAAGGCGAATGACGTGTGGGAGAAAACCAAGAAAATGAAATTTTAGTCCCTTAGAAGGCAGTATGAGTTATTGTCTATGTCTATTCTAAAACAGTTGTTGAAAAACTCAATCGATTACTACTAGTAAACTCATTGAGAGCGTGTGAGGAGATTGTAACTAATCAGACATGGTTGAGAAAATATTCTGCATGATGACCCCAAGATTCAACTACATCTTGGTGACGATAGACGAGTTCAAAGATGTAGAAAAGATGAAAATGGAAGAGTTGGAAGGCTCTTTGGCGACACATGAGTTGAAACTATTGTCGCGAAATGCTGAGAAAGTTGGTGAAGAACAAGCCTTGCAAAGCGCATGTAACAAAGAAATGGGGTTCTTTTCGGGAAAATGGAAAAAGAATAAAGGTGGGCCATTCAAGAAAGATTTGAAACAAGAACAAAATGCAAAAGATCAGGTCCACCTTGACGAAAAGTTTTTAAGCAAAGGATGTTTTAGAAAAAGAAGAGGAGCAGAAAGGAATCAAGATCGAAGGAAATTACACTGTTTTTACAAATTGAGATAAAAAACTAAGGAACGCTTAAAATGCGATACTTGGTTTATTGTACTGAATGTTTTCCAATCATATAACTGGACCACAAGAACTTTGGATATCAAATCCTCTGATACAAGCAAAACCCAACAAGATTAGCTTTGGCAGATGACAATTACAATGGGAGGTTTGCTAGAGTTAGTAAATATCCCGTAAATCAAGAAACAAGATGAGGAGGTTGTTGGTTTGTAATTGGAGAAACGTGGTTTGTATTTTTTCTTGGAATGAAATGCATTTTGTTGAGTGGTTTTTGGTTCAGTTAGTGGAGAAGGGTTTTTTAAGTAATCACATGGGAGAAACCCACTGAAAGTGTATTACTCCAAAGAAAAGTTGGTGTTGAAATCACCACTGTCAAAAAACAAAAATTTCAAACAAGATTGCATCCAATGGAGAATCAGTGTCTTACTACAGGGGTTGTAGACAAGATCAGTTGGCTATGACACACAAGAGGTTTTGGTCCACCTACCTGACTTTTCAGTCTGAAAATGCTAATTGCCTAAATGAAATGGTAATTGAGTTGCTTGAAATATTTGTTTTAATTAAGACATGTGAAGAGTCCTTTCTAGGTAAACAGCCTAAAAATGCATTCAAATCACATATGCACATGAGAGCAAAGGAAGTGTTACATGTGGTGTACTCGGATGTATGTGGAAAACGCTTTTGATAAGTTATCTTTGAGACAAAAATATATACTTTTTTGTGGACTTTTTGTATAGACGAGTATAGTCCGTATGTATGACCGATTTTTTTTATAATAAAAGCTAAAGGTGATGTTTTAGTCCTTTTAAGGAAGTTTAAGGTTTTTAAGGCTGAAAAAACAAAGTGGGAAGCACTCAAAATACCTACTTTAGATCCAAATGGAAAACTGATGATGGGGTGCATCCTACACCAGTCACAACACAAAGAACAACCAAGACGAGAATTATGAAATGCAAGGTAATTGGTGATCTCAAAGTGTTTCTTCTAGATAATGCCTTGGACTGATGGTGGGATTTTGGTGCACTTTGTTGCTTTATTAGCCAGAGTTTGAACCCTTTTTAATTTTAATCATGAAGAGCAATGGAAGCGTTGATTTGGTTGAAGATTTGCATGTTTATTCGAGAAATACAGAGCTATTGAGAAAAGTCAAACTTAGATATTGACTAAATTACCTTTGAATAAAAAAATACATTAATATTCAAGTTTAAACTTAATCCCATGGGACCATTTCAAACGAAAGGCACAACTGGTTGTCAGAGGATTTCTGCAAAAACAAGGTTTAGACTATACAGAAGTATTTGCACTTATGGCTAGGATTGAGACCATAAGGCTGGTTGTAGCGTTGGCTAATGGTAGAAGGTGGCCTATATTCCAATTAGATATAAATCTACATTTCTAAATGGACCGCTTGAAGAAGAGGTTTTAGGTCACCCAACCCTCAGATTTGAGATTTAAAGGCTCTAAATACAAGGTGTATAGGTTGAGGAAGGCATTATATGGGCCTAAAGCAGGCACGAAGAGCCTGGAATAAAGTGATGGACTTAATTCATGCTAAAGACCCAAGTTTCTGAATGTCCCCAATGGAACCATGTGTTTATGTAAGATTCAAGATGATGCAAATTTACTCTTAATGTGAATTTACATGGATGACCTATTGATCACAGGAAATGATATCTCAAAAATTGAAATTTTTAAAGATTTAAAAATGGTTGAATTTGAAATGACTGATTTGAGCAAGTTGAGATACTTTCTTGGGTTTGAGTTTGTCGAAACCAACAGTGAAATTATTCTCCACTAAAGGAAATATGTCGTAGAGATCCGAAAGAAATTCAAGATGGAAATTTGTGATGCAGCAACAACTCTAGTAGAGGCAAAGATTATTGCTTCAAAAAATGATGAAGAAGAAGTTGACAACATCCTATAAAAACAAATGGTTGGAATTACTGAGTACCCTATGGTAACATCAGCCTACATTTGTTTTTTTCAGTTGGAGTACTTTAATAGATTCCATTCAATCCGCCGCCAAAAGAAAAATGCATTTAATAGTGCGAAAAGGGTCCTAAGATATGTTTAAGTTAAGGGAACAATAGAATTTTTAGTATTTGTTTTCCTAAAATCAATGAAATGCAAAGATGAATTGTTTTTGGCTGGTCCAAATTTCTATACCTTGGTGTGGGTGATTGGAAAAGTGATAACGAGGAGAACTACCTTATACTTGATTCTTTGTTCAAGTTTATGGGAGCATCAATCTTTTGGTGTAGCAAAAACCAACATGATATGGCATTACTTGTGAGACAAAATATATAGTTGGTTCTTCCACTGCATGTTAGGCTGTATGGCTTGATTCCATCCTGACAACAATGAAAGTTGAAATTAAAATACCTATATCTAGCTATTTGTTGATAATAAATCAGCAATAAATTTGGTTAATAGCTTTGTATCACATGAGAGGAGCAAACACAAAGAGACCATATTTCATTTTCTGAGGATGCAAGTTAACAATTGAAAAGTTGAAACTAATCTACTGACTCAACTACAGTTAGCTGATATCTTACAAATCACTTAAAGAAGAATACATAACTTCAATATAAAATACAAATACAATCGGACAAAACCACTCCCCATAAAATGCAAATACAATCGGACAAAACTACTCCCCATAAAAAGTCATCCACAAAAAATGAAAAAATAAACTATTTTTCAAAAAAGAAAAAAGTTAAAAGAAAGTGAAGAAGAAAGGTTTTACATGCAACATTTAAAATCTCATTTATGTTTTTTAACTTGTAGTCCAAACATAAACTTTATTATCTTTTGACTCCTAGACTCTTTTTTTTATCTAACCAAAAAGGATTAAATATAAAAAAATAAACTACTCTTATTCATAAAAATATCATTGTATTTTTTTTTTAATGTCTGATTCTTTACTATCAGAACTAAATCATGAGATAAAGACGTAAATTATGAGATATAGACCAATTTTCAACTAATAAAAGTTCACATATCCCTGAAATAAAAATCTATTACTCTTTACTTGGAGAGGAGAATTTGGCAGATTTAGTTTCAATCCTCAGTAAAAAGCTATTTCAAGAATTAATGAAAATGGATTACCAACTAACACGTTTTTTGGGGCCTTTTTTTTTAGCCTTTTAATTTTATTTTAAGATATATAAATTATTTACCTTGTGAAGCAAACGTGAATTGACCTATATTAGATTTTTTTTTTTTTCATATGAAATAATAGTATTGACTTTAAACAGATTTAAAGTCAATGATAGGATTAACAGACTGATAGTGAATGGTAAACATCCAATACATATGGAAATTTGGCTCCAAGTTTATCATTTTCAGAAAATTTTAAAAAAAAAAAACGAACCAAATTGAAAAAAATAATTATTGATCCATGTAACCATAGTCCCACGTCCAATCTACATCAATATAAAAAACTTGAATATATAAATCGAATAAAACTGTGAACTAAATTAAAATATCATTTAAAAAACTAATTTTTATAAGTAATTACTTTAATTAATTAATTAATTAATTAGTTAATTTATTTTTTAATACATAATTGATGCAGTATAATAAATGTTAACATAATTTATGTTTAGTATTAAAAGGAAAAAAAATATAGATTTTAACAAAAAAAATTAATTTACTTAGATTTGTTTGAATTTTATTAATAATTAAGGTAATTAAATATGTGTTTGTTTTAAAATAATTCGTAATGGTGTGGTTTTTATTTAAGATTAAAAATTTAACTTTAATATATATAATTAGTTCCTTGAGTGAAGTATTTAAAAAAAAACGTTTTAATTTTTTACTTTTATATAAATTTTTTTTATTTTGAATTTTTTTTTTAGTATTTATTTAAGAATCTAATTGTATATTAACATAAAACATTAATTTCTTTTTTAATAAATAATAACTTGATATTTAGTAACATCAAATACAAAAGAGTGTGTCAACTATATTAGAACCGAATGAAGTAATAAAACAAAATTATTTTTACTAAAAATATAAAAAATTGTTGTATTAAAGTGTAAGTTAATTATTATTATTATTCTACTTTCTAACTACAGAGATGGAATATGTCAATACTTATTTTACAAAACTAACTATTATCCTTTATTTTTTTAATTTACAAACATATAAATCAAATTATGAATTCACATATTTATAATTAAAAGAAAGAAGAACACGCTCCAATTTGAAAGTTCCAAGTAGAACTCGAGTTAGAATGTCTCCATGATTTTTGGAACCAGGATTAACACAATGAATTTATTTAACTTCCAAACTTTAAACAATCAAATTCTCTATCAGTTTTAGCCAACTCGCATTTCTTTTCTTCTTTCTTTTCAATGAATTTTTATTTGAACCCACTTTCATTTTTCAACTTCACCAACTTCTTTCATTTCTATCCTCTATCACTCCTAAATTGCAATAATGATTAAAAAAAATCTCAACGTTAATATTAAAAGATAAATCAATTTTTATATATAATAAAAATAGGTTGGCGAACAACTCGTCTTATAAGTTTGGTTATGGAGGAAAGTTTTTGACTTAAGATCCAAAAATTTGATAGGGTGAAAGGAAGAAACTTTCTTTGTAAGATAGCTCTTCTCGTAACAGGGCATAACCAACCTTCTCAAAATTTCATTGTCATTTCTAAACAAAAGAAATAAATACAGAGCCATGCTGAAAATAAAGCTGATTGGTAAACAAACAACCAGCTGAAGAAAGAGTTACACATGATCAGAAATCCAAGCCCAAATTTGCATTATTACTCGATACAATAACAGTGGGTTTTATCCAAAGGCAAAACGGTTACCATATATGTGCTAGAACCGTTGAAAAATAAATGATCACCCTTGTAGTGAGATTGAACTATCAATGAAGATCTCAGATACTCAATTCAGGGTACTTCTCACTCACCGGACTACTCTGGTTGCCTGCTATGTAGTAACTTTTTTAATTAATCACTGTTATGATACCTGAAATAGAGACAAATCATGATGTGCCTCAGTAAATTGTAAAAGAAATATTTTAGAGATGAATGGATCAACCCTTTTATAGAAAATAATAACTAAAGAAGAAGAGACCTATCCACCAATTTGTATCCAACATAGGCCTATTTGCGTCTTTGCTATGTCAAACATGCCCCGGCATGTGAAGCTTTTTTTCTTTTCCCTTTCAACCTAGAACAAAGGAAAGACAACCTTAAAGAATATAGGCATATACAGAACCCCCCATAATATTGCTTAACTAAATTATAAACACACATTTCAAGTAGTCTATGAACCCACTATTTTGTTCAAAGAAATCCAAATAGTTTAAACTAGGACACAGCAGATAATGAAAAATCATAGAAAAGAGTGAATATAAACATACTTCATGGAAATGCTCACTGGTTCTAAGGTTGAAGGGATAATTATAAAGCCAAAAAACCCAACATTCAATTTATTATCATAATATCGCGTTTTGACATGTTCCATAATAGACTAATACTTATCATAAACTATCTAATCTATGAACCAGTAATATACGTTTGTGACAAAAGTAATTTATAATTTTTTATTTTGAGAGCCTTTTAATACATTTGATTTTAATTTGGATTCACATTTATCATGTTTTCAAAGAATTGTTGTACATTTCTCAAGATAGATGTATAACCTTGTATCTATTGTTTTTCAAAATAAAAACGTATCGGCGTTATCAAATATGTATCATATCCCGATACATGTATCATATTAATGCATCATGATAAGATAGTTACTTTATCAAAGGATCTACCAATTACCAAATGAGGATAAACTTTACCTAATTATATCATCCCCACCCACCCTTCTATCTCCATACATATACAGAAGCTCTAACCAGCTCCTTATCAGTTAGGCTGAGGGGTGTGTTGTCCTTTGCTATGCTTCTCTTATTCCTAAAGTATATCTTTTCTAATAAAGGTCCACTAGCATGTTAAATTAAAATAGCAGTGAGTGAAATTCTATTGCAGCATCATCATATTAAGAGGATGATAAATCCTGGTAAAGAAACAAAAGAATTATAAATCATTACAACACAAGTGAGATTTAGCAATAGTAATCAGAAGAAGTGCATACCGCTGCTCCTATTATCTCCCTAAGTTCATGATCCTCTGCACCACATCTCAAGGGATCTCTTAAACTAACCTGAAACACGACCCATATAAAAAAATCACAAAAACCTTTTGGTGAAGCTCACATTAAAGATGCTATATGTATGTTATGACATGTTTTATTGTCCCGACCGATGACAACATCCATACATACATCAAGCACTTTTGACTTGAACATAAATGGTATAGATAACATCCATAATGACGGGCATGTCTTGAATAGGGAAAATGATTATCAGTTTCATTGATTGGAAAATTTTCAGAAATGATTAAAAATTCAAAAGAATTAAGAAAGTACATTAGTGCATCTAAAGAAACAATTACAAGTAATCAACTAAATAGAATATCAAATGAAATAGCACGTGGAATGGAAAGAAGAGGCAAGACAGTGTACATGTTCAATCCCAAAATTTGTATGTGGTAGAGCCATATTTTAATGTTTGTAGAGATCATGTCCTAATGTGTATCAAATCTTCCATTTACTGACAAATACCAAGACTCACTACAGGAATCCACTTTCAGCAGGGCACTTCTATCTTTGTAAATAAATATTTGAAGTTATGTTTTTCTATTATGAGTTGGTCAGATCAGATAGTTTTCCCTTTTTTCCCCGTATCAAGAATTCAGAAATAACAGCAGACATCACAGTTTCAAAATAGCTAACTGCAAGGAATCAGTCACAGTCTTCATAAAACCAGACTGCCAAAAGTTTGCATAGAAAATCCTGATTTTAGTTGCAAACGAAAATTATAGGCCTTAAATACCAATTCCTTAATCCCGAATCCTTCACCCTCATCAACTAATCCAATTCAATTAACCGTACATTTAGGAGGCCTGCAATTAATATGATCTATGATGCCCTGATACTCCAAAAATGGAAACATAAAGGTGTTGTTCCCATGTCAAATACTGATACTTCTACATTCATATCAATTTTTAAATTAAATAGCGATCATCATAATCATGAACTGATGAGAAATTACCACTCTCTCTTTCTTCACCCTTAATATGCATCTATAATTTTTTGCTAAAGAATCCAAAACATAGATATCCTAAATTTCAATACAATTATCGTATTCCCGTAGTTGTATGTGCTCATGTCGTACTAGCATCCAGACTTCAATATATTAACCATGAAGTATAGGCGTTACAGATTGCACCAAAAACATTGAGTATTCAAATATAAGTGGCATCACAGATTAGTCAATAAACCATCAACCCAGTGTTTAGGGACAGCATAATACACTGAGCGTTGATGATTTGAATATAACTGTACCTCCGAAGGTAGCTCAAATAACAGACTTTAAAGTTTGCCATCACATAGTAGTTCGCAATCTATTGCACCCACACAGAATGCTCATCATTGATGTGATAACCGAAACTCTAACTACCTTTTCATGCCCATCTATTGTGAAATTTTTGGCTGTATCTGTAGGGTGGTCCTGAACTCTTTTTAAGCTTGGAAACTGTTTCATCTGTTTGGTAATGATGGTTACCAAGGGTCTCTACTATAAGAGAACAACAAAATGTAGTATAAAGTTAGGTCTCCAGTCTGAATTCTACCTTACCACTGTATCCAACATTTCTGAGTAGGGTACTAGTTTCTTGACATTCCAAACATTCCCATCAAAAGGCATGAACTCTATGAAGCGAATATCAATTGCCTTTTCACGGGTCATACTCACAAAGTCGCAGATCTCATCATCGTTGAATTCACGCATTACAACACATTGACGCTGAAATGGCAAGAGAAACATAAAAAGATATCTTAAAATTGCATCCATCAGTGACATGAAATTTACCTGAGGTATGCACCTTGTTGAACAATTCATTTGATTAACTTAATGAATTTGAGCAAAAAGGTAGCTGCTCATGGGAAGGTGATCAACAAGAAACACTTGCAAAAGGTAACGATATGCAACAAAGAAATACCTTAACTGGATTAAATCCAAGGTCTATGGCAGCATTAATTGAATTCATTACTTTTTCATGCCCTTTTCGTCTGGTCATAAACTCAAACTTTGCAGGTACCAAAGTGTCTAAACTAATGTTGAGGGAAGTAAGTCCACAATCTTTCAGCCTTGGAAGTTTTCACGTCAGGGCAATACCATTGGTAGTCATGGACAATGTTTTCAGTCCCTTCAAGTTTGATAATTCCAAACATATGTCTTCAATATCCTTTCTAACAGTTGGTTCCCCACCCGTCAAACGTATTTTAGTTACCCCTGAGCTTACAAACAGATTTGCCAATCGCAGAATCTCAGTATTTGTCAAAATTTAAGGGCTAGGAGTGAGTTCCACACCTTCTGCTGGCATACAATACTGACACCTTAAATTGCACCTCTCTGTTAAAGATATTCTCAAGTATGTGTGAAGCCTTCCAAATGAATCTACCAACATATCAGAGACGGAATTATCCTTTGGCAGATCTTCAGACACCGAAGCAAGAGATGCAGTAGCCAAAGCTCTTGTGGCACATTCATTCCAGTGTCCACCGAACAAAGCTTGACGAGTACTACTGGCAGCACAGTACGAACCCACATCACATTTAAACTGCTTCAAGAAAATTTGTGTGACAAGCCAGCCACATTTTCATAAACAAAATTTGAGCACATTAGCTACACGAAAACCCAGATTACCTAAATTCTTACACAAAAAGGATAATATAATTACCATATCAACAGTTATCTTTCCCAGCTCAACACTTCCATGATCTTTCTTTAGCTTCTTAACCCGTTGCTGCAACCAGGTTTGTATGTATAGATTAAAACATAAGGTAGAGAAGTACAACATTCTTTTACAATTAATTAACTAGTGTTGTGCATGCTACAAGCTAACATGAAGAAACAATGAAACAAAGGAAACAGGTTATGAAATCCATCGTAACTTGGAATTACAAAACATGTAAGGCATTAGCCAAGAATCTCAAATTTGCAATAGCACATGCATGGTACAAATCATTGCAACTATATTGTACATTGAAAGTTGAGCACGAACGAAAATTTAATTCACATTATCCCTCACCCACCAATATACTAACCAAAAATACAACATAGACACAACAAAACTATAAAACACTTCAATGAGATGCAGACACGATAAACCCCAAGAAAGATGGATTATACGTTAATGCATTCAACGTAAAACAATACAGACATGACAAAACTATCACACACTTGAAGGCAGACCCAAAAATTTTCAAAAAACCCTGAAAAATATGGATCACACATTAATGCATCCAACATAAAACAGTGTCACCACGGAAGCTTAAAATCGCAAACAAACCTAATATTCTGGAACGAGTTCTTTCAACTTAGAATAAAGATCCTGCAATAACCCACATAAAGGAAAACTAAAACTTAGGTCAAAACTTATAACCAACTTCACGCTATAATAAACAACAATTAGTCTGAGGTATCCTTCATTCCCTAAGTACTATACTAGAATACCCAATTCCAAACTTCACCACAATAACAGTATTAGCAACACCCTCCTCAGATAAAACACTGTTCAGAGTAAACTTTTCACCAAGCACCAACGACACAATAAGGATAGAAAAAAAGAAAATACAGTGTTACTGGAGCTCGGAGTTTGGAGCCATCTAACTGAATTCGCGAGATTAGATTGCTGACCCTGTCATTCCATTGCAAAAGTAAAAATCAGCAAGTCACATAAACAATAATCAAACACAAACAACGCCAAAAACAAAACAGTTAGTTACTGTTTTCCTCAGTTACCACGCGAGAGCGAAGCCGTGAAAGTGCAGAAACGCTTCTGAAGAATGCCATTTGCAGTAGCACAACAACAACCTGTATCAGCTCTTCATTGTTAGGAACGCATGAATTAAGCACTAAAAATCTTTCACAAAAAATCGGATGAAAAGCTACATGTAACGTCTCAAATCTGGGAGTCAATTAAACACATCAAAGACTAAGTTACTTGTAGACGAAATTAAAAGAAAAATCGAAAGAACTTAATTCTTTTAAAACGTGAATATCCATAATCCAGGTAAAACAGAAACTTCAAAAACAAACTTTATTAATCAGTGTCTCACAGACCAACATAATTTCAGTTTCTGACAACACAAAAGCATCTTGATTTCCAACTAATGTTACAGTGACATAATACAATGCGTTAATCATCTCAGCTACTCAACCCAAGCAACAATTTCTAATGCAAAATCATGGATTTCATGTTACCACTAGTTCATAACAACTTAGCTTCAATAGCAATACCAACTAATGCATACTTGTGATCCCACGAACTGGTTTAGCCCAAATGAACCATACGTTACAGAACCTAACCCTCACAAAATCCTCTCGACAAACACAATACCCATATCCAGTTAAGACTATATTGCATATACCTTATAACCAGAGTAAACTTAACTAATAGAGTATATAAAATCAAACATTCCAAATACCAATCAGTCAACTAATAAAACTGTATACACATTAATCAAGTTATGATTTATCCTTTAAGTACTTGAACATATCAACAGTAATTGGCTATCTTGAGTGAGTTGGCCAACAAATTCTAAAATTAATGTAAGTTGGACTAAATAATAACAATAAGCTACATTTTAGTAGTTCAGACCTGCTATAATCTCAATTCTCATGAATATTACTAGTTTTCTTTTTATTTTATCAAACAACCAAACAGAACAACGCCCACATGCATATTTCAGGCTGTAAAAATTCAATAATGCACCGGTCATCATAAGTTATTGTATTAACTAAGATAGCCACGAATCATGAATCAGTCAAAATTTACCCCAATTAATCATATACCAAGACAGCGAAACAAACCCGTACAATAGCTCCCCATACCTTGTTCGATCCCAGCTCTTCACACGGTCAAGTCCCCCCAATTGATTCTGTAGTTTCTATTGTCCTTGCGCCAAACCGTTCGCCCTCTATGTTCTCTCTTTTCTCGCAACTCCTCCTCACGGTAACTCTGCTCTATTTCCTCTCTACAACTCTGCTCTGTTTCCTCTCTGCTCTCCACCTTACCTCGCTTAGCTAAAAAAGAAATTTAAGCTCTCCCCGTTTTTGCCCAAGAACCAAAGAAACCCAAAGAATCTCTCTCTCAGAGAATAGCAAACTATAATTTTATGTAATTTTTCAAAAAAAAATTAATAGAAAATATCATACCAAAAATAAAATTTAAAAATTAAAATGTATTTATGAATTTATAAATAATAAAAAAATATTTCTGAATTAAGTCAAGTATCCTTAAAATTATAATTCGTTGTCCCATTCTCAACTATTATTATCTATTTTAACAACTTTATTTATTTAATACTGTTAAGTATCCAACTTTATTTTAGATTTCTTTAGTTAGAGTTAGGCTACTTTTATTTGCTTACCTAGTAGATGAAGTAATAAAAATTACTTAATACTATTGAAATGTAATGTATTTCTTGTGGGTTTTTAGGAGTTTTTTTATATTTATGATATGTAAACTACTATCACTTATAAATAGGATAATATGGTGTATTGAGCTTTAGTGAAGTGAGTAATAAAATTTTTAGTTTTTCTTAAATTTTAAGTTGTTATCAGGTGAGACTTAAGTTATATAATATGGTGTATTGAGGTTTAGTAAAGTGAGTAATAAAATTTTTAGTTTCTCTTAACTTTTAAGTTGTTATAAGGTGAGATTTTAGTTCCTGTCATCATCGTTATCATTTTTCCTTATTGTTCGCCATCGTATATGAAAAACATTAAAATGGGTGAATAATGTTAATGGAAAAATTATTTTCACAACCCTTCTTATATAGTATATTTGTCGAATTTTTGATTTATCAAATAAGTATTTAGGCGCTCGATTTTATAAATGATTGTAAATGATGGTTACTCTTAACATGCTATTCAAAATGTACACTTGAGTGTTTGTAAGAACTTCCTTAGTTTAATAATAAATGTTTAGTGCATAAGATTCTTGTATGTAGAGAGTTCTACCATAATCTTCAATAAGATTACAGCTAGGATTGGCAACGGGTCGGATCAGGTATCAATAGTGCCTATTCCCAATCCGACCTGAAAAAAAATCCACACGCTACCAACACGGATACCCGTTTAAAAAATAACTGCGGGTATTTTAAAACCCGCGGATACCCGTAGATACTCGTGGATACCCACAAATATTTAAAAAAAAATATTTTTACAAATTAAAAATAAAATTACAAAAAATATATAAAATATATAAAATATAATATAAATTAAATTAAATATAAATTAAAATTTAATTTTAATTAAATTTAACCTTATAAAATATAAATTAATTTTAATTTTAATTAAATTTAACTTTATAAAACATAAATTAAATTTTTATTTTTATTTTTTGCGGGTAACAGATATCCGTGGGTACGAATTGCATAATACCCGCATCGACCCGTTTATAAGTGGGGTTTAAAATACTCTCTACCCGCAACCAACGAATAATAAATATCTGCAGGTACCAACTATCAGTCACGGATTTTATCCGCGGGAGCATATTGTTTTGCCATTCCTAATTACAATTGAGTATTTGCATCACTCCTGATCTTCTCAGTCAGCAAATAACCTGCTGTTACCCAAGACTGGATGAGTGTTCTCACCACTCCTGGTTTTCTCAATCAGCGATCAACCTCCTGTTATTCTAGACTGGATGAGTATTCACATCACTCCTGATACTAAGCAACCTTGCTTAGATTTCCTTAACTCAACCAAGTTGAACAAGTGTTTTAATTCTCTTCAGAATTGCAATAAACAATTGCTTACAAGTTGTTTAGACTATTACTCTTACAGAGATGATGTGATTACAATACAATGTAGTTTAAACACTCACATGTGTTTCTCACTAAAATATTAAGTAGAACACTTAAGGGAAATGCTATGCTAGATCGTTTATTAAGATAAATTAGGCATCCTTCCAACAAACAAAGTTTAGGGTATAGAAGACGAAACACAAAACACAATAATAAACTAACCACATTAGGTTCACTAGGTTAAATGTTGATACATTGTCTTCTGAAAAGAAGAAAATGTATGTGTCTAACAAGCCAAGACCTAACTCATTATGGGTATCTAAGACTCAAATAATTCATCTTGCATATATGTCTGGTGATTGAAAGAAAAGCCATGTCATGGAACTTGGATAGTAAATGCTCACGTCACATGACAGGGAGAAAAATGTATGTTTCTAAACCTGAGGGACAAGAAAGGAGGATTGATCACATTCGAAGGAAACCAAAAAGAAAAAATCATAGGAATTGGAAACATAGGTACAAACCTTTCCCCCTCCATTTATAATGTTTTATTAGTAGATAGTCTTAAACATAATCTACTTAGCATAAGTCAATTATGTGACAGTGGATATAATGTTGTTTTTGAAAAAAAAAGCCAATGTAGGGTAATAAATAATAATAACTCTTTAGTATTTACAACTAATAGGCAAGATAATTTGTATAAATAAGCCTAGATGAATTGTAGTCTCAAAGTGTTTCATGTCTGGTATCTATGAAAGATGAGGCAATGACATGACATAATAACTGTGGATACGCAAGCATGAGATTAATCTCAAAGTTGCAATGCCATGACTTCGTTTGACGACTGCCGGAAGTATCATACAATATACAATCTTCTATAGTGCTTGCATGAAGGACAAATAGGTCAAAGAATCTTTTAAAAGTTAAAACATGATTTCAACTAAATGACCTATTGAGCTACTTCATATAGATTTATTTGGTCCTACAAGAATTGAGTCTTTGAGTGGTAAATTTTATGGGTTAGTAGTAGTAGATGATTTTTCTAGGTGAACTTGGGTCCTATTTCTAACTTATAAGGATAAGACTTTTAACACTTTTTGCAAACTCTGTAAAGGAATAAAGACTGAAAAGAATTTAAAAATTATATCTATCCGAAGTGACCATGAAGGAGAATTTGAAAATAAGCTTTTCGAAAAAGTTTGTGAAAACTCTAGCATTAAGCACACTTTTTCAACTATAAGGACTCCACAACAAAATGGAGTCATTGAGAGGAAAAATAGATCTCTATAAGAGATGGTCAGAACTATGTTAAACGCTTTTAACTCTCCTAAACACTTCTGGGCAGAATTGGTTAACACTGT
The DNA here is from genome assembly GCF_018835915.1 of Vigna umbellata. Next base: position 39,808 of record NW_025904488.1, read on the forward strand.
TGGGAAAATCTCACAATACACACACTCAAATATTTTCCTGAAATTGAGACTTATTATTCATTATAATTGAAGGGCTTTAAATAGCGATAACACTTACAATATTACGAGGAATAAAAATAAAATATCAAATATCTTAAAAATAAAATTTTCTTAATCTATCATAAAATAATATTGTACCTAGATAAACCGAAAATCATAATTACGTGTTCCTATTTTATCTCTATCAAATCAAACTAAATATTACTATACCCAAAAATTAATAAAATAAGATTTAAACAAAATTATTAATAAAACCCTAAAATTTAAGTTTATCTCAACAAACTCCCTCATAAACTTAAATTCTTCCTTCCTTCGTTCGACTTTCCATGTGCATCATCCTACTCCGGGTTTGCATCTTCTCTCCAAGATTTTCAGCTCCAATTCATACAACCGGTTCTTCTTTACTTTTACCTGGGTTGTTAGAAGACCATGCTTATCCTTTAAATAAAGTACCTGATTTTTCATAAAAATTAAATTACCTTTTTCAATTATCTGACCCATGCTTAAAATATTGCTCTTCAACTCCGGAACATAATAAACATCCATAATCTCTCCAACTCGTCCATTAATCTGAATATGCCGAATCGTTCCACGCCCTTTCACGGCCACCTTGGAGTCATCTCCAAAAGACACAAATTTGGCCTCCACCTTGGTGAGTTCATAAAAAAATTTCTCGTTCCCACACATATGATTGCTTGCTCCAGTATCTAGATACCATATCGAGTTGGTAGAAATCTCATCATCCTTCATCTCTTCTTCATCTTCTTCCCTATTTTTATCTAGTTCAATAACGCTAGATGCTTTCTCTTCCTTTTCAGGAGCCGTCTTCTTCAAGTCCTCAAGCTCAACCCTCTGTTTATTCATAATTTCATTAGCTTCATCCAGAAGCCTCCCCATCCGCTGAATCTCTTCATCTTTTTGTTTGAGTTCCTTTTCCACATTTGTCGCACCTTTTACCGAGATCACTTCATCCAATATTGAGAAGGAATTTTCCATGTCCATTGTATCCGAGCACTTTGCCAGCAATAGTTCTTCTACATCTTCTTCTACATCTTCAGTAACGAGATTCGTCTCCCCCTTTGTCTCGGTCTTGCAATACTTTGCAATATGACCAAACTTGCCACAGTTGTAGCACTTTGTTGACCTATACTCGTTTGCAAAGTGGCCGTACTTGCCACACTTAAAACACTCCACTCTTGATTGATCTCCTCGACCTTTTCCTTGTCCTCGGTCATGCCAATTCTGCTGACCGGTTTGATCTTCATTATCATTACCTCGGCCACGTCCACCTCGTCCTCTGCCACCAGGACCTCGACTATGAGTAATCAGAGTTTTATTCGAGTCAAACTGTACATGTAGTGCTTGGTCGTCGGGTTCAACTTGATCATCCCAACTCCTTCTCCTTTGTTCGTGGGCTTCTAATGACCCAACAAGTTCATCCACTGTGAGAACCGACAAGTCCTTCTATTCTTCGATGGTGCACACGATACTTTCAAAATCTTTTGTAAGAGATCTCAAAATTTTTCCCACAACCCGGCTAGATGGCATTTGTTCTCCATTCCTACCGAGTTGGTTGGCCACCTTCTCCACCCGAGTTATGTACTCGGTTATATGCTCTTTGGGTTCCATCTTCAACTGTTCAAACTCTCCTTTGAGAGCTTGTATTCTGACTTGTCTAATGCGGTTGTCACCTTTATATGCAACCTCCAATATCTCTCAGGCTTCCTTTGTTGATTTGGCATTCGCTATCTTTTTAAATCCCGACTCATCTACTGCATTGTAGATGAAATATAATGCTGACCCATCTCTTGCACGAGTTTTCTTCAATGCTGTCATATGTGCCACCATCTGATGTTCGTCCGCATCAGGTTCAACATACCCGTCTTCCACCATATCCCAAATGTCTTGGGATCTCAATAACGCCTTCATCTGTAGGCACCAATTATCATAATTGGTTTTTCTCGTCAATTTTGGCATATTCATACCATTAACAACCTTTGCCATCTCTCAAAAAATCAAGCACTCACTTTTTCTCTCACGATGTTTGACTCTTTCCTCTCTCTCTTTTTCTCTCTCTCGGTACTCAGAGTATAAAGCTCTGATACCACTGTTGGGAAAATCTCACAATACACACACTCAAATATTTTCCTGAAATTGAGTCTTGTTATTCATTATAATTGAAGGGCTTTAAATATCCATAACACTTACAATATTACGAGGAATAAAAATAAAATATCAACTATCTTAAAAATAAAATCTTCTTAATCTATCATAAAATAATATTGTACCTAGATAAACCAAAAATCATAAATAAGTATCCCTATTTTATCTCTATCAAATCAAACTAAATATTACTATACCCAAAAATTAATAAAATAAGATTTAAACAAAATTATTAATAAAACCCTAAAATTTAAGTTTATCTCAACAAACACTTCCTCTTATATTCAAAACAGAGTTTACATTAGGCCAATCCTCAACAAAACACCTTATGAATTATGGAAGGACAAAAGAACAAACATTTCTTATTGATGATGTATATTTATGCCCTCATTTAGCCTTTAATATTAGATTCTTAAATGATTTTTCAACTTTAATAGAATATTTTAATTAGAATTTTTTATAATTAAGTTTATTTAGCATGAGATACAAAAACATGTTAAATATAGCTTTTTAGTTGCATAAATGCTCTTTGGATATTTTGAAGTGTGTCAGTGCAGCTGCAGCTAAGTTGAGTTTATTCAGGTGTGAAAACAAATTGGTTAAAGTTTCATAACATCTTAAAGATAAATCCAAGAATAGAAAATAACCAAGAACACAAGAAGTCTATCCAAGCATAACATGAAAAATTGAAGAAAATTGGCCAAGCCAAGAAAAGGGAACAAATAACAAAAATTGGATCTTGCGATTTTCTCTATTTTTTTCTACTAAATGAGATTTGATAATTAATAAATATTCATAATTAAAATAATTTTGGAAAAAGATATCTTAATATATTTTATTTGATAATGTTAAATAGTTACCTTATTTAACTATATAAATAAATATCAAAAGATAACATTTATCAAATCTTTTTTAATCTAGCATATATCTTCACAAATATTATTAGATCTCCACAATAATCAAATATATTTTGAAAATATTGGATTATTTAGAAGATAATTGGAGGATATTACATTATCATAAAGAATATTACAACAACAAAAGAGCCTGAAACAAAGCTCAATTCAATTTCTATATAAAAAGACTTAGGGGAACACATTAGGGGACTTAGGAACCCTTTAAGGGGTTTAAATTTCGTCCACCCTCTCTTCTTCTATTTTCATGTTATTTCAACATTCCATGGAGTGTTAAGCCTTTAGGGTTGATTTTGCTATAATTTCTTAACTGGATTATAAGGTTAGATGAATGAATTTTTTTACTCTTTTGATTCTTGTTGTGATTTATTTTTATCTATGTCTTTTGTTTCTTAATCAAGTAAAAGTAATGATTTTTACATTATAGCCAAGAGTTTTTATTTTTAATTGAGAATTTACTTTGATCAAAGTTAGAAACTTTCATATGATTGAATGAGTTTTTGCCAATAATAAAGAATGTACTTTGCTTAGTGGTAAAAACTTTAACAATAATTAATTAAGAATGTACTTTGGTTAATTAACTTTTTACTTGATATAATATATAAAAGAATAAATATGATTAGGCATAATAATATTAAATTGAGAACGTATTTTGGTTAAATTTACTAATTGAGAATGTACTTTGGTTAAGAGTAAGAATGCCAACAGATTAATTGAGAATTTACATTGACTAATTTGAAAATCTAAGATAATAATTAATTGAACAATAATTTTTAGATAACCAATGATGAATCATATTTTGAAAAAGTAGTGAAATCAACATATTTTCTTTATCATTTTTCTTTTATCTTTTTAAATATCTTCATAAATTTCTTTCTTTCTATCTTTTGTTACCTTGTTCTTTAATCTTTTCTTTATCTTTATCTTGTTCATTATTTTACTAACCCTTTTGTATAGTTTTTTTATAAGAACTAATATGTTAAGAATCAATTTCGTGTTCATTAGGAGACGACTTAGGGTTGAATTCACCCTTCCTATTTTGTTGGTTAGTATCTTAGCAATACTGAAATTGCTAAAGTTTAGTAGTACTAATTGAATCGCATCAACGACAGTGTTATCACATCCCTTTGGTTGTCAATGTTTTATATTGAATACTAAAGATAATATGGGGAAATTTGACTCCAGAAGTTATGAAAGGATCATGCTTGGCTACTTAGAAACGTCAAGAGCATTTAAAGCTAAATAAGAAAAAGAAATAGAGATAATAGAAAGAAGAAAAATAAGAAAAATAAGAGAGCATCCTAATTAATTTGTCGCTAAAAAAAATATTAATTAGCCTCAAGGAACCATGGCATCAACTATGGAAGGAAACAAGATGATAAAATAAGAAAACACAAGCTTAGAACTCAAAGAACTTGTGTTTGATAATCTATTAGCTTGTTTGTCAATTCATTTAGATATTCAAAGCCATTCTTTTAGTATGAAAACAAGCTTAGAAATATATGCATATGAGTTAACTTGTTTGACCATCTCTAAGCAACTTAGGGATAATCAAAGTCATACTTATAGTTTGATTGTTTAATTGAGAAATCTTTGATAATAAGAGATTAGCCTCTTCAAGGATCTAAATATCATTTTAGTAGAATTTCTATTTTGGATTATTTTAGCTCATTTTAGCTTTGTGTCTTTGATTTATGTTTGTGTTTGTGCGTAGGATCTTCTAGAATTCGGGTCGAATTCATTCGAAACAAGGGAGAATGATAAAGAATCTTCAAGTAGTACAAATTTGAGGATAAATTCTCTTTAAGAAGGAGGGTATGATAGAAGACTATCTCCTGAAACATATATGAGAAGAACTTGAAGAAGAACATTTGCAATTCAAAGGGTTAGTGACAAGGTCCAATGTTAAAACATGTCTCATTGAATCTTATAATGTTTCGTGAATGAGAGAATTTAAAGAACATGAAGATCATGAACACAATTGAAGAATAATTTAGGAAATTAAATAATTTTGTAATTTTATTTTAATTTTATAACATGTTAAATTTGCTGGACAAGTAGGTCTCGCCGGGCAAAAAGTTTGCATATGTAATTTTCATTATCTATTACTTTTATGTGTTTTGGGCTTTGAGCTTTATTTTAGGATTTCTTGGTTTCATATATAGAGGTACCAAAAGATAATGTAAACACTTTTTAGTCATAATATATGCATTTGCATTTTTCTGAGAAGATTTTCTTGGTTCTTGGATTAGAACTCTGATTCTTATCAAATATTAACATCTTTGTGGCGAATCTTCACCTGACTTATCAATATACTAGATTTTGGCGTCCTCATCTTTGTCTTATTCCGTATTCTTCTTTGATTTATTTTTGTTGTGACTCTTGAGGATTCAAATTCAGAAAAGATTGTACTCTTTCCTGGATAGGATTGTATAACCTTTGTTGGACCCACTTGACTTGTATTTGTTCCACTGTTTTTCATGTACTTACTAAACTCATGAATGATACACATGTTTCTTCTACGTTGGCATCTCAATGTCATGATCATAATTACTCTCGCAAGCCGGGAAAATGACGTCCCAAGTGTGACCATTGTGGTAGGCTAGGCCACAAGATTGACAGGTGTTATGCACATGGCTATTTTTAATGAAAACTTGTTCTAATTTATTATATATTTTTCAAACCTTTTATAATGAAATTAAAACTCAGGTTGGTGTTTCTATCCAAACTTTGCACAATGATAATGGTTGTGACTATCTTTCCCATTCTTTTAAATAATATATAGCTCATGGTATTCTCCATCAAACTTCATATGCTTATCCAGTGCAACCAAAAGAGGTGGTTGAGCGCAAAACTGGACATCTTATGGAAACAACTCACATTCTTTTAATTCATGGTAACATTCTTCAATATTATACAGTGCAACAAAATGGGGTGGTTGAGCGTAAAACTAGACATCTTATGGAAACAACTCACATTCTTTTAATTCATGGTAACATTCTTCAATATTTTTTGGTGTTGCTATTCTTACTGCATGTTATCTCATTAATCACATGCCTTCTTCTATTTAAGATAATAAAATACCTATTCTATTTTATTTCCTCATGAACCCCTTACCTCAAAAAGTTTTTAGGTGCACATTTTTTGTTCATAATTTTAGTCCTATAATTGATAAGTTAGCTCCTTGATCAAACAAATGTGTTTTTATAGGATTTACTAGATCAAAAAAAGGATACAAGCATTTTTTTCCTTCTCCGCTATTTTATTTTTGCAAATGTCACCTTCAACGAGTTTTCCTTTAATTCTAATGATCATTTTTCTTTTTATATGTTTCAATCTAATACAATTAATATTCCTATTATTTGTGCTACTCTAATTATGCCTAGTCCACTAGGTGTTTCTCAACAACCACCTAGTGAGTCATTTCAAGTGACAACTACTTCGTCTCCTCTGACTTTGATAACTGAATCTACCCTTCCAATTGCTCTTCGATAAGGTATACATTCTATTCGTAATTCCTCTTCACATTATATTGCTTTAAGTTACCATAAATTATCTTCACCTTTTTATACCTTCCTTTCGTCTATTTCTTCTATGACCATCCCAAAATTTGTTACTAATACCTTAGGCCATCCTGGTTAGCATCAAACCATGCTAAATTAGCATCAAACCATGCTAAATTAGCATCAAACCATACTAGATGAACTAAGTGCTCTTTAGAATAGGCGAACCTGGGAGCTTGTCCCATTACGGTGGAAAATCTATTATCGGTTGTAGGTGAAATTTTGCTATCAAAATTGATCTTGATGGAACTATTGAGGTTGAGAATGAGAGGTGCAAAAATTGTTGAGCCTAGGATCTTTCCGTGAAGAGTTTACATGCCAGGTATGAGGAGGTAACCCTATTTGTGATTATGTGATTTATCTTGTTTTTTATTGCTTAATTGCTTGAACGTGGTAAAATATGTGTGGTCCTTTGTTGGTGTTTCCTTCGTGCATATTGAACTAGTTGAATGCTATATACCTATACTATTGAAAAGAAAATGTGGTGCTTGTAATTGGATAAAATTCGGTGTCTTAATTGGTATGTGGTATGTAATTGGGTTCTGGAAAATAATATTTAGATGCTTTGTTATACCTTAATAAATTCGAGCTATTGAAAGAGAAATTCTGGTTTCACATTTTGCACTAATTGGTAAATACTTGTTGGTTTTTATAACCGAACTGGATGCACTACGAACAAATTTCCTAGACACTGAGTTATTATGTTCATATATACATAAGTAATATAAAATAACTATGAATGCTCTGTATATCCGTGTTGTTTGGTCATGGATAAAAGAGGCCGTTGTGTGTGTCATAATAGTAATAAATTGGTAAACTATGATTATGTGTTGAACTAGCCCAATGGGTATAAGTTTTAAGGGTCATTGGATTCTGTTTAAATTGCTAGATTTCTTAATAGATGGTCTATATAAGCTATTGTTATGGGATGAACTCCAATCCTACATAAATATTACTGGTTTGTGACGTTACATGTTTAATTGGTGAAACTAGCCATATCTGTTTAAGTTTACACTTGAAATTAGATGCAATAGATTTGTAAATGCTGAATTGCCATGTGTTGAGATGAGACCTTCGTTTTAGGCTAATATGTACCTTAAATTAAATTAAATACTATAAATTGATTTAGTTTTACTCCAGTGGTGGCTGTGAACTTGTACAAGTAATGAACCTACCTTTTAACATGTATTAAATCTGTTTGCATGCATTTTGGTGATCTGATTTTGATGTTATATGGCTTGTATGTTAGGATAATGAAAATTAAAACGTGTAGGAACTTAGTTAAACTATTAGTTTAGTTAGGAAGTCATATCTGAAGCTGTATGTGGATTTTTAATGGCATTGTGTTCTGTAATGAGGCGGTTTGAGTGCTGATGGTATATATATGGATAATGCTCGTTGAATCTTATTATGGTTAGAATAGGAAAGGGGTAGTGGTATCGTAATATTGATGATGCTAAAATGAAGTTTTTTAGATGCTTATATTGATTAAATACGTGAAATATACATAAAAGGGTGATGAATTTGGTGTTTTCATTGGGTGGATTTATATGATGGGTGAATGATTGAAAATGTGGTTTAACTTTGTTATATATTTGCCATATTGAAAAATCTGCAGTGAATGAGTACTATGATGTTAAATGAGACTGTTTGTACATGTAATATTTATATATAGTGATATTGAATTGAGTGACTTGTTTGTCTTATCTCAACCAGAAGAACATTAAGATACATTTTGAGAATATTTTCTCAATATCTTATGTTTGACGAATTTATTCAAACAACATAGTTAATTATGAAAAAGCAACATAATATCTAACCTCGTATTATAAAGCTACACTTCTATGTGAAAGTCAATAGTCTCAATAATAAATATTTTTCAAAAAAACTTATATAAAGAGGATTGTATGGAGAGAAGAAACAAGAATTATTATTGCTCTTACGCGGTCAAACCACTTTTTCGCTTGCATCGTCTAAAGCTTTTTGTGAAAAAAAATCTTTGTTACAAGTTTTCAGATATTCTTGTATTGCAAATATATCATCTTTGTGTACTTGTTTTTTTTATAAAAATACTTTGTTATTTTCGTAGAATTAGAAGTGATTTAAAATATTTGTTTATTTAACTTAGTAGAGTTTAAACGATATAGTCAATTGGACTATTTGTATATCATGAGTGGTGAAACATGTTAGTCCGTTAAACTATGTAAAACCATGAGTGGTTAAACTTGTAATTTTTTTAAAGATTAATATAATTCCTTAAGAGTACTTAAGGAGAACTAGACGTAACTTAGTTTAGAATAAACCTATATAAAACAAGTCTTCTTTCTTGTTATCGTTTTTAAAGGCTTTTTAAAATCTTTAAGTGTTCAATACTATCGGTAGACGGTCTTATCATTGCAAATAGCATCTAACATTCTATTGCGAAAAAAATTTAAATATTTATATATATATATATATATATAATAATAAAAATAAATTTAATATTTTTATATCAATGCAAACAAAGTATTTATTTATTTTACCAAATATTATTATAAAAATAATTATTATTGGATCGGATTTACTCAACTAATTGGAATGAGTTGTGAGTTGGATTGAATAAGAAGTTTAAAGTCATTTTAATAGCTCTACTTACAACAATCTTTCAATAAATTCACATTATTACACAATTAATTTTTTTATGACAATAGTAAAATGAAAATGAATTCATTATTAATTTTCAATAATAATAGTTAAATGAAAAATTATGATAATAGTAAAATGAAAATTAATTCATTATTACTTTTCAATGATAATAGTTAAATGAAAAATTAATTAAAATAATTAAGTTTCAAAATCCAATTAAATCAAGAATTATTCTTAGTTGAAAATTATCATATACTTCCACATCTTAAAAAAATCTGAAAAAAGATAACCTGTGATAGATATTTAAAACTGGAACAAACTAATCCCTTAGGAAAAAATATGTTTGGGGCCACGTGGCCTTTAGAAAAATATGTTTTTAATAGTGTGGATAGAATATAATAGAACATATTACAATGGAGTCGGCACTTTGCACTTTCGGGTCTCTCTGTCACACTGTCTGTTACCCTCACCCTTCACAAACAACACGACAACCTCTCAGAACTCCCTCTTACCTTGTATATAGATACATATGTTACGAGTCTTTGGTGTCCCAGACAAAAATTATAAAAAAAGAGAAAATCTTTTCCAACCCCAACTCAATATTTTTTCCAAATTCATTGTTTCAGCGTCAACCATGAGGCGACACTTATCAAAATTCTTTCACTGCCCAATTGGGTTTAACCTATCAAATTCCTTTCCGGTGAGACCCTCTCTCTCTCTCTCTCTCTCTCGGTTTGTTTTGCTTATTCTTTTGGTGATGTAACTGGTCAATCAAGTTGGTTGTAATTAATTGAAATTTGACGTTTTGGAACACATCCATGAAGTTAACTGAATCGTTCATGCCATGTTAAATTTCGGGTATAAACTTATAATTCCCCTGTTCTATCAGGATCATGGAAAAACCCATCATTGTACTTCAATTCAGTTTTATTTTTATTTTTATTTTTTTTAATCAAATGCTCACTTCAGTGATAAGTTATTGTGATACCCATTTACATGCAAAAGAGAGTTATTATTTTAGTTCTTGTCCTAATTCAGTAATAATCGGGGGTGTGGTGGTGCTGATATATGTCCTAATTCAGTAATAAACTTGTAAATCCACTCCGTTTTACCTTGAAAAAAAAAATGCAAAAATCAATCACTTAGTTGTGCCTTCTTAATATTAATTGAGTTCTTACGGTATGCGTACTTGAAGAATTAAATACTGATAACCAGATGGAAATTGTTATTTTCTTTTTTGTGTAAGAATTTAGGTAATCTGGGGTTTCGTGTAGCTAATATGTGTTCAAATTTTGTTTATGAAAATGTGGCTGGCTTGTGACACAAATTTTCTTGAAGCAGTTTAAATGTGATGTGGGTTCGTACTGTGCTGCCAGTAGTACTCGTCAAGCTTTGTTCGGTGGACACTGGAATGA
>NW_025904489.1:0-10305 GCF_018835915.1 Vigna umbellata
GAAAATAAGACCACAACACACTTGGAAAACAGAGGTGATTTATGAGTTTTAAAAGCCACAAGACAGAAGAAACACAAAATAGAAGAGCTCCTACTAGAATCAAAATGGAATTGAAAACTAGAAACGACAATAGGGAAATTTGTTTTTAAGAGCTTGCCAATGATCTAATGGCAAGTATGAACCCAAAAGATCAAAGATAAGACCCTCAAATGGTTTTATATGGTGCAGTTTTGCAAACTAAGTCATATATATTTTTGATGATTTTTCAAAGGTTAAACTTGGAAATAAACATGACTCAAACATGTAAAGGAGTAAACATGACTCTAGACAACATGGATGGAATCAAAAATCAAAATGACACAAAATAAGCATATAAGACCAAACAAAACAACAATGAATGACTCAAAAAGAAAAAACAAAAAATAGTAGCCAAAAATACCAAAATAGAACTTGAAAAACGCTAATGACGACATTTTGGCAACTTTGACCTTTGTTGAAGGTTTTACTCATAACTTTCTCCACGGAACTCCAAATGAAATAATTTTTTGTTTGAAACTACACTCAAAAGGATTTCATTTGAGTACTTTTTACGTATTTTTTGGACAATTGGGCTAGATGCAGTTTAAGTTTCAAAATTGTCACAATTTACTCCTAGAAAAAAAAATAATATATGCAAAAAAAACAACAAGATAAGTAAGGAAAGCATTAAAAAACAAGGAAATAACAAAGGATAAAAACCCAGAAATTTAGCTCTTTGAAGAACCAAGGCTCTTGATACCAAATGTTGGAATGCTCTAGCTAGGACAAGCCAAATCTAGAAGCAACCAAGCCAACAAGGACACGATGCTCAAGGTTTTAGATGATGCGGAATGGTGGTGGTATAAGGTGGAGGTTGTCACGATTTTGGGTGTTTGGATTGTGAGGAAAGGTGTGTTTAAGGGTTCTCTAGCAAAGGTTGGGCCAACTCTTGGAGGAAGGTGGCTAGAGGAGGCCACTTGGGTTGCTCTAGCCTAGGGTGACCTTAAAAGAGTAGTATGGCAGAAAAATGGCAACATAACTTTGAAGAAAGTCTTCCCAACATCAAGGCCACGACCATAAGGAAAGACATCTTTGGAATTAGGCAGCTTGGTGGTGAAAGCTTGTATGAGTATTGGGAGAGATTTAAGAAGTTATGTGCAAGCTACCCACACCATCAAGTCTGAAAAACTCCTCCTTCAATACTTTTGTTAGTGGAAAGGAGTATGATTGACGTTGTTAGTGGTGGAGCGCTTGGTGACATGACGCCTACTGAGGCTAGGCATTTGATTGAGAAGATGGCTTATAATTCCCAACAGTTCAGCACAAGTAATGATGCTATTGTCGTTAGGGGAATTCTTGATGTGGCTACTCATTCTTCCCAATCTACAAATAAGAAGCAGAAAAGCAAGCTTGATGCTCTTGTGAGTTTGGTGAACCAGCTGGCCAGCAATAAAAGCCCTGCATTTGTTGCACGTCGATGTGGTATTTCTAGTGATCATTATACAGATGTTTTTCCATCTTTGCAGAAACATATTGGCTCTGATACACCTTAAGCCTATGTTGCAAACATTTATAACAACAGGAAGCCACAACACCATCAGCAAAATAATAACTTGTCCAACAACAGATACAACCCACGGTGGAGGAATCACCAAAATTTGAGATGGTTTAATGCTCCATAGCAGCAGCGGCAGTGATGAGTCACCATTTTTCACTATATACTTAGCTTCCCGCACCATACTTTGTTAGTGAATTGTGCTTAATTATCAATTATTGTTGCATTTTCACTATTTGGGGTCAATTTCAAGACTAATTCTTATTTTCATTAATTTGAATTATTTAGGCTTAATTATTTCAATCAATATGTGCAGGACAGTCACTGTTTGAGAGGTTGAGAAAAGGTCTGATTGGACTCTTGACTGAACGGTCTGTGAGAGACATGACCGAACGGTATACAACTTGTTTGAGCCCTTCATGGTCGAACGGTCTGACAATGTGGTAGACCGAGCGGTCTGTTGAAGCCCACACCAAACAGTTGCTGAGAACCTGTAATGAATAGCCGAGCACTACACTACCGATCGGTTAGATGAAGGAATTGCTGAACAGTCTGTGGAAACCCAGCTCAACTGATTGAACCGTACGAAATAGCATTTGTGCATGAGTTTCCCTGAACCGAACGGTCAGCTATCACCTGAGCATTGTTCAACATAATGGCCGAGCATGAGAATGGTTTTGTAGTGACCGAATGGTGAGCTAGAGCCTGAACAGAATGGACGAGCACCAGAGAACCGAACGGTAAGAGCCTTTAATGACCGAACGGTTAGATGAGATGACCAGAGAACTCAGCAGCAGTAGTGTTGGAAGCACATTTTGGGACTTCAAGAGGGTGGCCACGTTAGTGTTAGAATGTAAATTCGTCATAGAATGTTATTGGGTCACCTTAGGACCTTGGGCCCAAATTTTAGGTCATTTTTGTAGGACAAGCCCATTAGAAGGGCAGTTTTGTCTTTTGGGGTCTATATACCCCAAAATCTCCTTCACTTTACCGAAGTCTCCCGCCACCACTTAGTTCTGGGGAGCATCTTCTTCCTCCTCCCCTCTGGGGAGGTTTAGGTTTCTGTTTCTTTTTCATTTCCATGTATTGAATCTTGTTTACAGTGCATATTAAGAGATGAAATCATTGCTGCATCCACTTTTCATTTTCATTTCACTGTTCATTGTCTTCTTCACTGTTGCATTTTACTGTTCATCATCTCTTTCCTTGCTGGTGCATTTTATTGTTCTACGAGTTACTGTTCATCTAATTTGCAAGCATTGTTTCCATTCACGTTTTGCGTTTCTGGATTTGCGTTTTATGTTTAAGTTCATTTGGTGCATTTACATTCATCTGCATTTATGTTTTCTGCATTCTGCGTGTTTACTGTTCCAGCATTCTGTTTCTGCAATTTCGTTTCCGCTGCGCTGCTTTTTGATTCTGCACATTTATTGTTTCTGCAATTTTTATATATCGTTCGATTTTAAATTAATATCGTTCGGTCTCTAACATGCTTCACTGTTAGAGACCGTTCGGCCTTTTCCTTTGTTGTTCAAGTTACTTTTACTGTTGGGCTTTCCTGTTTGTGCTCATTTCCATTTCCTTTTCCTTTCTTTAGAGACCGTTCAGTCTCAATGTTAGTACCGTTCGGATTCATGTAGGACAGTTCGGCCTTTTCCTTTGTTGTTTAAGTTGATGTTACCGTTTGGTTTCCAAATTTCCTGCACTTCCATTTCCTTTCTTTACAGACCGTTCGGTCTCCGCTTTACAACCATTCGGTCTCACTTTAAGATTGTTCGGTCTTCATGCTTCCCACTTATCTTTCAGCGTTTTTAATTAAGTCTCTTGTGATTATTTTCATGCTTTAATTTAGTTCATTTCTAGTCACAAAAACACTTTCAACCCCCCGCCCCCCGCCACTGCGTGTTTAACCTATGTCCTGAACCACATTTGGTCCTTGAGAGACGACCTAGGAGTCACTTCCTAGTCTATACTGCATTCTTATTTGCACATCAAATAAGTATGGGCCGTGACAGCCCCATCAGGTAGCAACCACCACCACCATTCTAGAATCAGAATGTTGCAGGACCGTGTAGACCCTATGTACCTCCACCAATCCAGCAATACCAGAAGCAACAATAACAGGAAGATATACTTGCCCAACCAGCTCCTTAACCTTCCACTTCTTTTGAGCCTACAATGGAGGAGTTAGTGAAGCAGATGACAATACAAAATTTGCAGTTTCAATAGGAGACAAGAGCTTCCATTCAGAGTTTAATTAATCAAATGGGGCAAATGGCTACACAGCTCAACCAGGAATAGTCTCAAAACTCTGACAAACTACCATCTCAAACTATGCAAAATCTGAAAAATGTTAGTGCCATCACCCTAAGAACTAAAAAGCATATTCGTATACCCACAGTGCAACCTCTAGGACCTACACCTACGCCTCATCCTGATAAAAAGGATGATCTTGCTACATCTCAGAGAAAAGAGGAGCAGGAAGCTATAAGCAGGAAATTTGAGGCAAGTGGACCTTCTTCTTCTTTTGGTTGGACCTTCTTGTTCTTCCACCACTATATCTTTTGACTTGCAGTAGTGTCATATCCCTCTTCCATTCTCTCCAAAAGTGATTCAAAGAATAAATATGGAAGAGGTGGATAAAGAGATTTTGGAGACCTACAACAAAGTGAAGGTCAACATACCTCTATTGGATACCATCAAGCAGATTCCTAAGTATGAAAAATTCTTGAAGGAGTTGTGCACTCACAAAAGGAAGATGAAGGGAAATGAAAGAATTAGCATGGACAGAAATGTATCTGCACTCATAGGTAAATTTGTTTCACCCATTCTTGAAAAATGCAAGGACCCAAGTACATTTTGCATCCCTTGTGTCATTGGAAATAGTAAGTTTGTAAAGGTCATGCTTGATCTAGGTGCTTCCATTAATCTTATGCCTTTGTCTATTTATAAATCTCTATCTCTTGGTCCTCTACAACCTACGGGTATGGTCATTCAATTGGCTAATAGAAGTGTTGTCCACCCAACATGTTATATATATGATGTTTTAGTTCAGGTTAGTGAACTAATTTTCCCTGCAGATTTTTATGTTTTGGAAATGGAGGAGGGATTCTCCCATGGATCTGCTCCGATCATTTTAGGCAGGCCATTTCTAAAAATAGCCCAAACTAAAATTGATGTGTATGCTGGAACTTTATCAATGGATTTTGGTGATACTGTTGTGCATTTTAATATTCTTGATGCGATGAAATTTCCAGCTGAGAATCATTCTGTTTTTACACTTGATATTTTGGATGATGTTGTTGATGAATATACTACTAAATTTGATTCTTTGCATGATAAGGAACATTCTTTTCTATCCTTTTTGTATACATGCATTGAATCTACGATTGAATCCGAATTTGTGATTGATGTTGATTTTGATATCGATGATTGTGAAGCTAATGTTGGTGATGTATCTTCTGTGATGGATATTGATGTTGAATCTGATGAGATGAGTGTTGTGCCTTTGCATGTAAATTCTTTAGAGTCAGAATCCACTAACCCTTTTACAGGAAGCATAGATAAATCTAACTTGCAAGTACCCACTCTTGAGCTTAAACTACTTCCAGAAAACCTTAAGTAAGCTTACTTGGAGGATGAGGAGAAACTATCGATGATCATTTCCACCTCCTTCGATGTTGCTCAATAGGAGAAATTGTTGGTTGTACTACGAAAGCACAAGATGGCTATTTGTTGGACCTTGGCTGACATTCTTGGTATCAGCCCATCCACGTGCATGCCTAGAATTCTATTGGAGGATGGAGCTAAACCAGTTAGACAGACATAGAGAAGGAAAAACCTAGTGATCTTCGATTTCATAAAGAAGAAGGTGACCAACCTTTTCCAAGCTGGGATCATCTATCTTATCTCGGATAGTCATTGGGTGAGCCCGATCCATGTGGTTCTAAAGAAGACTAGCCTCACAATGGTTAGAAATGAAAGGGATGAGCTCTTTCCCACTAGAGTGCAGAACATTTGGAGGGTCTACATTGACTATAGTAGGCTCAACCATGCAACAAGGAAGGATCACTTCCCCTGCCCTTCATTGATCAAATGCTTGAGCGGTTGACAGGTAAATATCACTATTGTTTTCTTGATGGTTTTCTGGATATTTTCAAATACACATTACACTTGAGGATTAGGAAAACACCACATTCACATGCCCCTTTGGCACTTTTGTCTATAGAAGAATGCCTTTTGGCTTGTGCAACGCACCTGGTACATTTCAACGGTGCATGCTAAGTATTTTTAGTGACTTTCTTGAGAGTTTCATAGAGGTGTTTATGGACGATTTCAATGTGTATGGATCCTCTTTTGAAACTTTTCTAGATAGTTTGGATAAAGTTTTGCAAAGATCGATTGAAACCAACCTTGTTCTCAATTTTGAGAAATGTCACTTCATGGTGGAACAAGGTTTAGTTTTAGGGCACATCATTTCTAGTAAGGGTATACAAGTAGATTTTTGTCCATAGGTATTTCGTAAGTAACACTATTGTACTTGGGAATTTTTTACTTTACATAGGGATTTTGACTATAGGTAATAGTGATTTTTCTTGTAGTATTATTGAATTCTCTTTGTGAGTCTCAATTAGTAGTTTGTGCATTCCTCTTTGTTAAAATAGAATGGCTCAATTTCTCACACCAAGAGGGAGGGTGAATTGGTGAAGTACAAAATTTAAAACTTTCAAAAACTTTTTCACCAAAAGAGATGCCTTTATACTTTTCTTGAAACGCAAGTTAAAAGATTTTTAATTCAGTGGAAATTTAATCTAATGAGTATAAAGTATAATCGATTGAATGTAAAAGAGTAGGGATAAGAAAGATCAAACACTGAGTTTTTATACTGGTTCGGCCAAGCCTACATCTAGTGTCCTTCCAATCACAGGATGCCAATGCATTATAATGATCAAGGTTTTTACAACAAGGTTTTTATAGAAACCTCACGTCAAAAATATAAAACACCTCTCGAACCCCCTAATCAAAATATAGGTAGTACATAAACAGACTAGCAGCAAGAATCCCCTTTGAGGCACCCTCAAAGTCAAGAACTCAGCACGTCCTTCTTCCTGTAATCACAACAGGGAACTCAACCCAATCTCCAGCAGATTGTAGAACCTGATCTTGCAGTAGACACCCAAATGTGCAGATAGATCAGACTTTAAAACTCAACATTCTTGCTCTTCAAGAAATTCCAAGTAGTTGATCACCACGGTCAAACTAGTTTCTTGGAGCTTTTCTTCTTTTGTAAGAATCAAACATTCTACGAAAGAATATGAAAAATGTCATCATCATCGTAGAGTTTAACTAAATCTGAATGTTTCTATGAAGTCCACTAATAAACCTTTTTATTTTTGTTTGTTCATTTTCAATGGTGTTAGTATGGTGTATGAGGACTTCGAGCTCGCTCATGAATTACTATTTTGTACTATTCACTTAGCTTTTTGCATTATATTGTATTAGTGAATTGTATTTAGTTCTCCATTATTGTCTCATTTTCACTATTTGGGCTTATTAATTTAAATTATTTGGGCTTAATTATTCCAATTATTATTTGCAATGCAATTTTGGAAACATATTTTGGGACAACAAGAGTGTGGTCACGTCAAGAATTGTGTTTAATTTCATTTTGTAATTTTAATTATTTTAGTTTTGGGTCAAACTTTATGACTTTGGATCCATTTTAGGTCAATTTTAGGAGAAGCCCATACTAAGGGAATTTTCGTAATTTAGGGGCTATAAACCCCAAATCAGATTTCACTTTCTCTTCTCCCCTCTCATTTCACGTTTTTGGCTTCTTAGGTTTTGCTCTCCATTGATGCGTTTTCTCTTCTCTCCCCTTTGGGGGGTTTTAGGTTTTGCTTTCTTTTACTCTTCACGTATTGAACTCATTCTCTTTACAATTCCATAGTTGAATTTGTTTTTGCACTCAAGTTTCTTCTGCTGCATTGAATGTAATATCATTCGGTCACTATTAGAATCATTCGGTCAATATTAGTACCGTTTGGGTTCCGTAATAGTATCGTTCGACTTTAGTATTTTTTACCGTTTGGTTTCTAACTCTTCGTTCCTGCCTTTCTTTTTCCTCTCGCTCATTCCAGTTGTACTAATTTGTATCGTTCGGTTCCTAACACACTTCACTGTTAGGATCGTTCGGCTATACTACTTAGTACAGTTCGGCTCACTTTTATTACATTCAGTTTCTAGCTTTTCTTTCCTGCTTTTCTTCTCTTCTCACTCATATCGACTGTACTTCTTTGTATCGCTCGACTTTTAACAAACTTCATTGTTAAAACCGTCCGGTCATAGTTAGTACCGCTCTGTCTCCCTAATAATAATGTTCGGTTTCTCATTTTCGCTCTAGTTTTAATGTCCATATTTACTTCAATGTTTTCAATTCTGTTTGGTTGTGTTAATTTTGTTTTAATGTTAGCTTAAGTGTGCTTGGTTGGTCATTAGCAAAATTGTTTTATTTTCTTTAAGATTGTTGGTCGTTCATGGTGATCTCGTTGTTCTAACGTTGCTCCGTATTTAATTATGTTCTATGCTTGCAATTGGGTACACGCTTAGTTGCCTAATTGTATTTAATCTTCGCTTAGTCAATTAAACCACATTTGCTTAATCAGCGTCGGAATGATTAAATGGGAGCATTGTGTTTGCTTAATTCGCTTTTATGAAAGCATGATTGGTCTTCACTTAGGTAGTTAATTCATGTTGGATTAGGGGTTAGAGGAGTGAGTAATTGTATTGGAAGTTTGATTTTGCTGCTCTGATTTGGCTCAACATTCAATTTGTTTTGTGCTTGCGATTGGGTATACGCTTAGTTGCCTAATTGGTGTTTAGTGTTCACTTAATTGATTGGACTGTATGGTGCAGAATTCATTGAACTTATGCATTGCATTAGCTTAGTTTGCAATTATGACAACATGGTTACTCTTCGCTTAGTTGGTTAACTTGTGTTAGATTAGGAGTTAGAGCAGTGTTTATTGTTGTTAATCTGTGATTGGAAGCATTGTAATTGAGCTAGTGACCAACCATTTTTAATAATTGTTTAATTTGTATTTCTTGTTAAATTAATTTTATTTAGCACAAGTCTTCGCAACCCCCCCATACAAAGCGTTTGACCTATTGACTGAACCACATTTGGTCCTTGAGAGACGACCTAGGAGTCACTTCCTAGTATTATACTATACTTAATTGCATATTAAATTTGATTCGAGTACGACCTCGATCAAATTTTGGCGTCGTTGTTGGGGACTAACAGTTCGGTCTTATGTTCTTTGTTGTGTTAGTATGTGTTGTGTGTGCAATTTTGTGTGTGTATTTTTTTGTGTGTTGTGATAGTTTGTGTGTGTGTTGCGTGTTTAATTGTGTTGTGTTTTTTTTGTTTCATAATTTTTTGCTTCCATGAGTGCTATCTACCTTGGAGGAAGAATACCTTGAACCTGTAGACATATTTCTAACACAAAAACAACAACAAAAACTCACAATAAAATAGTTAGAACAGCCGCAAAAATCACTCCAAAAATAGCAGCTCACTCCAAGGTTGAAGGGTCATGAGTTTGGCTACAAGAAAGGAAGGATCACTCCAACTAACTTACAAGCTTCACTCAAGATAGCAAGGTATCTCAAAGTTAGAATTTAGAGCACTTAATCAGTGAAAAATATAAGTGAAAGGATGTACAATCAACCTCAACAAATACAAGGACACAAGCCAAAAGACATACACTTCAAGAGACCAAACAATAAGGTGAAAACTACTAGACAAATTATCTAAAAGGAACCTAGTAAAGTAAGAAAAATTGGCACAAAAAATGGCTGCAAACTAGAGGACTACAAGAGACAAAATAACAAGGAAAATGAAGGAATCAAAACAAAGACAAATATGAAAAAATACTGCAGCAAAAGAATACACACAAACAAGAGGCAATCACACCAAAAACTTTATGCATACATGAAGAAAAAGATCTAAAATTGAGTGGAAATAATTTGGCATGCTTCAAACTAATATATTCTATAAAATGATGATAATAGAGGCTCAAATTAAGATGTTAAAACACACATAAGACTAGAAGAGTGCCTTAGCCACTTTCGAAACAGCAAGCACAAAATAGATTGGTGATTTGATTTGAGTTTTTTTTTTTTTTGCAAACTGTTGTAGCTATATGTTTTGGCCAAGCACTCAAAATTTAAGTATGTGTGTTTGAAAAAAACTTATTTTATGTTTGTTTAAGACCTCTACTAGTGCAGAACAAATAAGAAAAGCATACACACTTAAATCCTAGTTTGATCCATCTTAATTCATCATACAAGAGCAATGATGCGAAGGACTCTAGCAAGTGTAAATCAAGATAAAATTGCTAGAAAGCTCCTAAAGAGGAATCACAAATGACTCAAATCAAAGGTTTAAAAGCCTACTTGTTGAAGACTTCCAAGAGGTGATTGTTGCTTGTGTCGAAATGTTCTGCTTGTAACATCTGGACAACAACTTTTGGATCACTTCTAGGCATTTAATTGGAGTCTTTTGATCAACCTTAAGAGTGTCTCGATGGTGTACAACATCAAGAAGAAAAAATCCAGCCTCCAAACACACAAAACAACAAGCAAATACAACAAACAGATTAGAAATAACCCAAACAACAAGCAAACTATGGAGTATTGAATGAATTAGCACCAAATTCACATATTAAACG
>NW_025904490.1:4054-21712 GCF_018835915.1 Vigna umbellata
ATATATATATATATATATTTTTTTTTTTTAATTATGTTGGCCCAATATCAATATCAAATCCACGTTTTTTTTATATTAAATTTTTTTTCCTTAAATGAACTGTTACAGGGATGATCTATATATATATAGATAGATTTTGGGTGTTTCGATGAAGAAAACACACCACCTTGTCATCAATATAGTATCTCTTTAGTTATTAGCTGTCGCAGGTAAGGGTGAACCTCATACATTCTTAACAAAAACATTCACACTTTGAATTATTTTTGTTCTTCCACCTTCCATGGAGGACAGTGGCAAAATGATAAATGGGAACAACAGCCCATGTAGTAACAAGGTTGTCGGTTTTCCGACCGAGGGAGGCAACAAAAGCACCATTGGCCACCACATCGCACGGCGTCTGGTTGAGATTGGTGTGAAGGATGTTTTCACTGTCCCTGGAGACTTCAACCTTGGTCTTCTGGATTATTTGGTAGCTGAAGCTGATATTAACCTGATAGGTTGCTGCAACGAGCTAAACGCTGGATATGCTGCCGATGGGTACGCGAGATGCAAAGGCGTGAGTGCATGTGTGGTTACTTTCAATGTGGGTGGGCTTAGCATCCTTAACGCCATTGCCGGAGCTTACAGCGAGGATCTTCCAGTGATATGCATTGTTGGAGCTCCAAATTCCAACGACAATGGCAGCCAAAGGATTATTCACCACTCCATTGGCATCCCAGATTTCAGTCAAGAGCTACGTTGCTTTCAGCCTGTGACTTGTCACCAGGTATACTCCTTGTCCTGTGTGATGATACCTAGAAGATGGTAGTAAAAATAGAAAAACAAAGAAAGAATTTTTAAAAACATTTTGGTGATTAGAAAAAAGAGAGTAATTTTTTGTATTTTAATAAAAGGACAAAAATTGTGTGTAAAAATTAGTTGGTGTGAAAACAATAATAATAACTAAAAATAAAATGTTACATATAAGAATAAATTAATATATTAACAATTAATATTTATGAAATAAAAAATGAAAAATCAACACTTAATATGTAGCGTAGAGAAACTATAAAATTAATAAGTTTTATCAAATGTACTATGTTAAAAAAGAGAGATTAAAAAAATATGTAATAAAAGTTCATAAAATCAATCATGTATGCATATTATTATTCATAAAAAATATTTATTCATAAATTTGATAATGCATTTGTTTCGCGAAAATAAGAGTAAAATACACAAACTTATTTATTGCTTTAAAATTTTCTTTTAGTAATATCATTTACCACTTACAAAATTTTTATGAACAGTAATATATGTACACCTTCATTTTATCTACCTTATTACATATTTATTTTTTTTTCTATTTCTCTCTTCTTATCGCATCAAATCTATTTATATTTTTCTCTAAGTGTATATAAATGTTAATGCACATTTTTAGTATTCATGAATTATTTTTCTATTTTTATTTAGGTGATAATATACAAACACTACCTTTTTTACCCTAAGTTTATTTATTCAACAGCAACAACAAAAGAATATTTAAAAAAAAATGAAACAAATTGAGATAAATAAAGTAGAAAAACTAAAATATTAATATTTTATTAAGTGTTAGATAGGTTTAGGAAGATTGAAGGGTGTATGTATATAATTTTTCTCTTTTATATTTTTATCTTAATATTTTAACATGTTCTTCTATTTTTTACAATTAGATTTATCTATTTTATAATTTGGGCTGGTAAAGTTAAAAAGAAAACAATGATAAGGAGATATATCACCAAATTTATATAACTATTTTATTTTTTCTCTCTTAATTATTATATATATTTTTATTATTACACTATCCTTTAAATATATTGTCAGTTTGAATCTTGAAATATTTTCAAAAAGTTCATATAAAAAATTTATTTTACATTTGGTATATTTTAGTTTTTTAATATTACAGCTTTTTTAACTGTTATTTATCTATGCCATATTTTAAATTTTAATAAAGAATTTAATTTTTAAATAAAAATAAAAGGTTTGTCGTCTAAAATTTTTGGAATTATAATTACCTTAGAATATATTCTTATCTACCAAAAAAATATGTAAGAAATCCATATAAACATGTATTTATTTATTATTTTCCTATATACCAAATAATTTTCTCTAACATTTCTTCACAATTTCTACTTGAAAATTACATTCTCAATTAGATGCACTAAAGATACTCCAAACCAACTCTTACATTAAGAACTTTGAACTTTAAAAAAAATAATAATAATGTTCAAAATTGTCTTTTCTTCGAATTTCTACTTAAAATACTTGCAAACATTATTATATGATTTTCTTTAGTTCAAATTTTAGTCAATCATAATCCCCCAGTTATATCTTAATTTCTTTTGTCCTTAAATCTAGTCCGTTTGAGTGATAGCAGAAGTCTAATATATATGGATTATTATGTGTTAATGTAATTTGAGGCTGTAGTAAAGAACTTGGATGATGCACATGAACTGATCGACACTGCCATTGCAAATGCTTTGAGAGAAAGCAAGCCTGTGTATATCAGCATAGCCAGTAACTTGGTTGCCATCCCTCACCATTCCTTCATCGATGATCCTCTCCCCTTTTATTTGACTCCAAAGTTGACTGATCAAAACTGTTTGGAAGTTGCGGTGGAAGCCACATCAGAGTTCTTGAACAAGGCAGTGAAACCAGTGATGGTGGGAGGGCCAAAGTTGAGGATGGCAAAGGCTAGTAATGCTTTCATGAGAATGGTAGATGCTTCCGGTTATCCCTTTGCAGTGTTGGCTTCAGCAAAAGGGATGGTGGAAGAACATCATCCCAACTTCATTGGCACTTACTGGGGACAAATTAGCACACCCTTTTGTGCAGAAATTCTGCATTCTGCAGATGCCTACCTTTTCGCTGGTCCAGTATTCAATGATGTTATCACTTTAGGGTTCTCACTACCCTTTAAAAAGGAGAAGGCAATTATAGTATTGCCTAATCAGGTAATGATTCCAAACGGACCTACCATCGGGTGTGTTTCAATGAAGAGCTTCTTTAAAGCCCTAACAATACGCCTTAAACGCAACACAACTGCTTTTGACAACTACAAAAGAATACACGTCCTAAATGGCCTTCTCATTCACCCTAACCCAAAGGAACATTTAAGGATCAATGTTTTGTTCTTGCACATACAGAACATGTTGTCCCGTGACACTGCCGTGATTGCTGAAACAGGAGATACTTGGTTCACATGTCAGAAAATGAAACTACCACAAGGCTGCGGGTGAGTAAGTTTTATGTATAATATTGAATGAAGAATTCAAGAAAAGAGTAACATATTAGGTTTACAGGTATGAGTGTCAGATGCAGTACGGATCAATAGGTTGGTCAGTTGGTGCAACTCTTGGCTATGCGCAGGCTGCTCCACACAAGAGAGTCATTGCTTGTGTTGGCGATGGTAGCTTCCAGGTATGGAAGAATGAAGAGGTTACAAGTTCCTATAATAATAACATGTCTGAAACTTTGATTTTGAGACTTATTACAGTAACCAGTTTATTGGATATATCTATGAACGATTTAGGTTTCAAACTTTCTCGCAGATGACAGCGCAGGAAGTCTCAACGATGTTACGGAATGGACAAAATTGCATAATCTTTCTAATTAACAATGGCGGATACTCTACAGAGATACAAATCCATGATGGACCATACAATGTCATAAAAAACTGGGACTATGCTGGACTGGTGGAAAAAATAGACAATGGTGAAGGCAAGTGCTGGACTACTAAGGTGAGTGATATTCTTAAAAAAACAATTGGAATTTGGAAACTTGGATAAAACAACCTCAGCAGAAAAACACTTACTAATTTATAATGTCGTGAAATTATGAAGGTGCACTGTGAGGAGGAGCTAACAGAAGCAATAAAGATAGCAATGGAAAGAAAAAAGAGTTGCCTATGCTTCATTGAAGTGATAGTTGAGAGCGATGATGCAAGCAAGGAATTGATTGTGTTGGGAAGCAGGCTTTCGGCTTTTGGTGGTCGCCCACCTAAGGATAATTAAGATTTTGATGATCTTATAACATATATTATACTATTGTTTAAAGTTTATTTATCATCGTCCAAATATATATAATATTTTATCATTACAAATTGTCATCAGTCAGTTGTTTGAAAAAAAAATTTATCAACAAATACTTTTCTACTAAGAACGTAGCCTATGTAGGGCTAGGTTCATGTTTGCATGAGTTGTATTAAATAAATAGAAAAGAGGATTGCTTGATTTATTGGTGATTTTACATGTATTTGTATTGGTTTGTGTTAAGTACAAATAAATGGTATTTAAGTGGTTTCTTCCGTTTGTAATACCCTAGATTTAATTTGTAATTCTACATGTTCAATTCAAGTTTCTGGTGTGTATTTTTTTTTAAGGTTTTGCTTGCAAAAGGCGGAATATCCTTGTACTCTATTTAGTACTATATATTAGTTGACTAAAAATAAAGTCTAAAGTGAGAAAATTTCTAGTCACATATTTTTAACATTTTACAGACTAAAAATATCCTTGTACTCTTTTTTTTTCACATTTTACAGATTAAAAGTCACTTTGTAAACACATATTATAGTAACAACCTATTTAAAAGGATTAATAATAAAAATATATTTTTTCGGAGACACGTTACAATGCAAGTACGTAAAACGAAAAAAAAAAAAAGAAAAAACAGTAAAATATGACAAAAAAAAAACCTTATGCTATTATATTCTCTTCAAAATGGTAACATCTAGTAATAAAATGCGTGGTTCAAAATAAGATAAATTATTGCATAATATTAAATTGTCTAGTTTAATCTGAGATGCACTTTATTCGTCTGGAATATAAATAAAAAAAGGACACCCATGAAGAAGGCTAGTTAATAATAATTAAACTTAAAAATTCTATGTAAAAAATGAGTATTTTTCTACAATGTATTTCATCAGAACTTTATATCACATTGAAAACTCAATTGTAACTAATTTATATTTCATTAAATAAAGGGAAATGTTTTTTTTTCTTCATATTTTAACCAACGTATGATCACTTATCTTTATCATTCAAGATGGAATGAAGTACTTATAAATTCTATTTTACAAATTCGAAAAATATAATTATGTGAAAGTTTTAGTGCCTAAATCTTAGCGTCAATTATAACACTGACATTAAATTTAAATGAGATTGGGCTCAAAACCAGAGCAATAATGAGCGAACCCAACCCAAACCATGCACGCACTGGTAATTCAATAAATGCTGCAATATGTTACTACTCATTCATAAATACTTCCATCACGAACATCGCCAGAGAAGCATAATAATAAAAAATTTAATCAGTAAAAATGATTTTTTTAATATTAAGGAAAAGTACTGAATTTTTCTTTGGTAAAATTATACTAGAATACCGTTTTACTTCTCTAACTAAAGGAAATAGAATTCTTAAAAGGTGAATTTTGAGTGTGTTATTATGGCAAAGTAATGTGTGGATGAAAGAGTGGGAAGCAACGCGGCAGAACTTGCACCATGCAATGCCGAAACACTTTCTCTTTCTCTTTCAACCATTTTCACACTCTTATAACTCACCAACACCAACCAAAAACAAGTTATCAGGAATCTACAGTGCCCATGATTCAGCTTGTGCATATAATGGCAAAGCATATCTAATTGAGTGGGGAAATTTTCAATATGGGTTGGCCCAACAAAATCAGATGTGACTTCAAGAATCACATCTATTTCTCTATTGGTCGCTTTTGTTTCTGCCCTCATTTATTCTCAAATGTCCTACATCTTCTCACCAAAATATAAAACAAAAATGGAGAAAACATACCACTACGTAATAATTACTTAAATTATTATGAACTAATAAATATTATATATTCCTACTGAGAATATAAGTGTGAGTCAAATTCATTATCTTAAAATTTTAAAAAGAGATTGGTGTCAATCTTTTGAATCATTGACTCATATTCCATATTTAATTGATATATGTTGAAACCTTTTTTATCCAGATTTATTTAAGTATTCTGTTCCACCGTTCTGGCCCACCCAGTATAGAACCATCAAGTTGTAACTCAATTGGTAAAATCCACAGGATGCAGAAGTACAGTTTTATACTGCACTTATCTTAAACCAATCATTCATTTGCAATTCCCAAATATACCAAACAGTTATTACAAATCACAAGAGTTGTGAAAATGCCAATTGTCCATGTTGGTATCAGTAGGACAAAACATATGCCACAAATCACACTCATTTTGCCTTCCATTCACGCCACTTGTTTTTCCTTTACCTTTATTTCTTCAATATTCATCCTCGTTCACAGGGGAAAAGAAAGATATGTTTATGCTAAGTAAGAGGTTTATCTTTTTACTTTGACTCTGATTAAACATAGAAAAGCCAAATTGGTGGGATCATCGGTCATCGATTGGCTATATCGTAAAGCCAAAATCCTGTTACTACAGAGCATTTTCATGGTCAAAGGTATGAGGTTGTGATGTATGAAATTCAGTAATAGGAAACCGAGCTGAAAAGGAAGAGACATGTATGGTCAGTGGTCACACTGGTGAGGCATAAAGAAACTGAAACTGGCTGTCTTTAAGCATTGACTCAGCGAGTACAAATATTCAAAGCTAGAAGAAACACAAACTTAGATAATGATCATTCACAGCAAAAACTGATTATGCCCATTTCGTCACAGCCTGTATGAGGTCCTTCAAACTTTTTGACAAAGAAACCGACAATTTTAACATGACTAATAATTCCAAGTTTCCAACCATCCCATGTGGCTCCCTCCTTTCACTGAATTCTGTGCTTGCTTAGTCACTCTGCTCTTTTTCTCTGCCCCTTCTTTTTCTGGTTGTGAATTCCAAGTTGAAGGTACTGTCCCAACAAAAATCTAAAGCAGTGCATTCTGCGAGTCTGGTTTTCAGCATGTGGGAATCAGAGAGTGAGTCAGCGGCAGGACACAAATAAGGGGGTGGAATTCTCACTTCAAGTAACCATGGTGTCAAGACTGAAGGATTTGTACAAAGAGGCAACTCTTGGTATGTCAGATATGCGTAATAAGCTCAGTACCTTGTGAAGATGTTACCAGTTACAACCATTGTTTTGCTTTGCTGATTCTTGTTAATCGAAATTGTAGGACACAGACAGAAAATAAGATTGGAAGTTCTGCTAATGTTGTTTGTATTATTAATTTATCCATTCTAAGTCTTGAACAAGTATGATTTATAAAGCATGAAAGCTGCCTAAAAGTACTTTCTCTCCCCATGCAGGTATGTTGCGACTGATATTCCAAGTGACTTTCTAGTTCAAATTGAAGAAGCTAGCTTCCACTTGCACAAGGTAACTATCTTGTTTTTCTTTCGAATTTCATGATTTTATTTGTTCTATAAACCATTGAGCTGTACCGTTGAATTTTGTGCTTTTGTTTCCCCTTTGTTGTGAAAGTATCCCTTGGTATCTCGGAGTGGAAAGCTGAGTAGAATCGTATATGAAACGCACGATCCAGATTTGAATAAAATAGTTATGGATGATATCCCTGGTGGGGCAGAGGCTTTTGAGCTTGCGGCCAAATTCTGCTACGGAGTCGCTGTTGATTTAACAGCAGGCAACATCTCAGGGCTAAGATGTGCTGCAGAGTACCTAGAAATGAGTGAGGATTTGGAAGAAGGGAATCTTATATTCAAGGCAGAAGCGTTCCTGAGTTATGTTGTTTTGTCTTCATGGAGAGACTCCATAGTAGTGTTGAAAAGCTGTGAGAAGCTGTCACCTTGGGCAGAGAACCTTCAAATTGTTCGCAGATGCAGCGAGTCCATTGCTTGGAAAGCTTGTGCTAATCCCAAAGGGATAAGGTGGTCCTACACCGGAAGACCAGCGAAAAGTTCAAGCCCAACATGGAATGACATGAAGGAATCTAGCCCAAGCAGGAACCAGCAGGTTCCTCCTGATTGGTGGTTTGAAGATGCCTCAATCCTTAGGATTGACCACTTTGTCAGAGTCATCACTGCCATTAAGGTAAAGGGCATGAGATTTGAATTGGTTGGTGCTGCAATAATGCATTATGCAACTAAGTGGCTACCAGGATTGATCAGTGACACATCAATCCCAGGTGATGAAGCAAGCAACTGCAGTGTGAGTAACAGCAGCAGTAGTGGTGGCAGTAATTGGAAAGGGGGACTTCATATGGTTGTGACTGGAACAAAAGATGACAGTTCAAGTGTTCAAGCTAAAGAACAAAGGATGATAGTAGAGAGCCTGGTCAGCATTATTCCACCTCAGAAGGACAGTGTCTCGTGCAGTTTTCTTCTTAGGCTCCTGAGAATGGCAATCATGTTAAAGGTTGCACCTGCACTGGTTACTGAATTAGAGAAAAGGGTTGGAATGCAGTTTGAACAGGCTACACTGGCTGATCTTCTAATTCCTTCTTATAGTAAAGGAGAAACTATGTATGACGTTGATCTTGTTCAGAGGCTGCTAGAACATTTCATTGTTCAGGAACAGACTGAAAGTTCTAGCCCCAGCAGACAGTCATTTTCTGATAAACAACATATGGGAATGGGATGCATCCTAAATGCTAAGGCAAGAGTGGCAAGGCTTGTTGACAGTTATCTCACAGAGGTGTCCAGAGATAGGAACCTTTCCCTGACCAAGTTTCAGGTACTTGCAGAAGCTTTGCCTGAGTCAGCTAGGACATGTGATGATGGACTTTACAGAGCAATTGATTCATATCTCAAGGTTATAATTTATTTTCAATTACCTACAATTGCACTTCGTTATAGATTCCTAGTTCTGATGTTCTTACATGTATGTATAACTAACTGACTGACTAACTAACAGGCACACCCGACACTTTCTGAGCATGAGAGGAAGCGACTCTGTCGTGTGATGGACTGTCAGAAACTCTCCATTGATGCATGTCTGCATGCTGCTCAAAATGAAAGGCTTCCATTAAGGGTTGTAGTGCAAGTTCTATTTGCGGAACAGATCAAGATAAGCAATGCACTGGCCACGAGTTCTGTGAAAGATGTTGAATCTGAGAGCCATGCAATGGTAACAAACCGGAAAACACTTCTAGAAGGGACACCACAATCATTCCAAGAAGGATGGACGGCTGCTAAAAAGGACATCAACACACTGAAGTTTGAGCTTGAGAGTGTGAAAGCCAAGTACAGGGAGCTTCAAAATGATATGGAAAGTCTGCAGAAACAATTTGATAAGATGCTAAAGCAGAAGCACACTTCTGCATGGAGCAGTGGGTGGAAGAAACTCAGCAAACTTGGAAGGACGACAAATGTCGTAGAAAATCAGGATGATTCTCCTAAGATTCCAGATTCTATAGAACACAACAGAAAGACTGCTAGAAGGTGGAGGAGAAACTCAATATCCTGATTCCTGAAATATCAGAATTCTCAATTTCTTTTAAACTCATTCTTCTTCCCTCTTCATATCTCATACCAATTTCTACAATATCCTAGCTAAATTGTAATTTGTCATCAAAGCTAATCATATCTTTCAAGTGTGAATTCTACTGCCACTTCAATCATATCATAAAAAACGTTATGTACATATTTAAAAATCTTCAGTTATATACCTCCGGATTGCACATTTGAACATGGTTCCCTTTTATTTTTCACTTCTATGTTGTAGATAACAGAATAAACCAGTAAAAAGAGAGAATAACAAGAAAATGTTAGTATATATATACAGTTTTTAGAATAAGAAAGTGTCCAGAAGCAGTGAACTAGAAAGGAAAAAGAAACATGATTAGATATTCCAACATTAATCATGTCATCTTGCATAAGAACAGTGGCACAGTTGTCAAGTGACAAGACAAAAGACTTGAGTGAGGCGAAATCGGCAACAAGTGAATCTTTCAATGAGATTAGATGACGGTGAAGGATTGATTGATGCTTTCATCATCAACTACAGTTTAGCAGCATGAAAAAGGATTAGGATGGCATGTGCTTGAAGAGAAAAACCAATGAACGGCTTAGAACATATCACGGCAACAACCAGGAATTGAAGGGTAAAAACACTTTAATCTGTTAATAATTATCTTTCAGTGGCAGTCTTTTTCTTCAATCCATTTGGATCTAATAATGTTCTTCTCTGTGCACATTGGAAGAACTTTATCTGGTATGATAAGCAGAGCGATAATATATATACTCACTGATTTTTCAACCAACTCATAATTATAGCCTCCAGTTTATACAGTGGCTGCCAAGAACCATTTCTGCTAAACAGTGACCATAAATGATTGTTGGCCTTCAGCTGATTAGATATTATTCATCAGATTCCAGAACCTGTCATTGTTGCACTGCACTGTCACCAATATCAATGTCAAATGCTTCATAATTGCATGTTTTTGCTTATATAAACATTCCAGAGATTAGATATTAACAAAAATAGTTCACCATTTTCAGTAAAAAAATCTTAAATACATTTACATCTTAAATATATAATTTAAATTAATTATTTTTATTTTTAAAAAATTCTTAAATATTTAAAGTAATCAGGGAATTACAAATTCATATCAATGATGAGGAACTACTCTTTAGCTAGGGCCCCTTTAGGATTGATAGCAGTTTTTCTTTTAAGTTTTAAAATAAATTTTGTTGGATAAACATGTAATCGAAACATTTTTACGCCGTTTTAAAACATTTTCTTTTTACATTTATTTAAAAAATTACAGATTTGATTTTTATTTTAATATATTAGTGTTATATTTAGGAATGATTTTTTTTGTTGTTATTATTACTACATCAATTTGTTATTACTACATCAATACTATCATCATTACTAATAACATCATTGTCTTTATGACAAAAAAATTATCACTACTAATCATATGCATTATTATTATTATTATTATTATAACCATTACACAAACATTTAATTAAACTAATTTTAAAATATAAAAAAAAACTTAAACTAATTTATTTTAAAATGAAAAATAGAAGTAAAATTAATTTTTAAAACTAAAATTCACCCTAAAACNAGTGGTCACACTGGTGAGGCATAAAGAAACTGAAACTGGCTGTCTTTAAGCATTGACTCAGCGAGTACAAATATTCAAAGCTAGAAGAAACACAAACTTAGATGATGATCATTCACAGCAAAAACTGATTATGCCCATTTCGTCACAGCCTGTATGAGGTCCTTCAAACTTTTTGACAAAGAAACCGACAATTTTAACATGACTAATAATTCCAAGTTTCCAACCATCCCATGTGGCTCCCTCCTTTCACTGAATTCTGTGCTTGCTTAGTCACTCTGCTCTTTTTCTCTGCCCCTTCTTTTTCTGGTTGTGAATTCCAAGTTGAAGGTACTGTCCCAACAAAAATCTAAAGCAGTGCATTCTGCGAGTCTGGTTTTCAGCATGTGGGAATCTGAGAGTGAGTCAGCGGCAGGACACAAATATGGGGGTGGAGTTCTCACTTCAAGTAACCATGGTGTCAAGACTGAAGGATTTGTACAAAGAGGCAACTCTTGGTATGTCAGATATGCGTAATAAGCTCAGTACCTTGTGAAGATGTTACCAGTTACAACCATTGTTTTGCTTTGCTGATTCTTGTTAATCGAAATTGTAGGACACAGACAGAAAATAAGATTGGAAGTTCTGCTAATGTTGTTTGTATTATTAATTTATCCATTCTAAGTCTTGAACAAGTATGATTTATAAAGCATGGAAGCTGCCTAAAAGTACTTTCTCTCCCCATGCAGGTATGTTGCGACTGATATTCCAAGTGACTTTCTAGTTCAAATTGAAGAAGCTAGCTTCCACTTGCACAAGGTAACTATCTTGTTTTTCTTTCGAATTTCATGATTTTATTTGTTCTATAAACCATTGAGCTGTACCGTTGAATTTTGTGCTTTTGTTTCCCCTTTGTTGTGAAAGTATCCCTTGGTATCTCGGAGTGGAAAGCTGAGTAGAATCGTATATGAAACGCACGATCCAGATTTGAATAAAATAGTTATGGATGATATCCCTGGTGGGGCAGAGGCTTTTGAGCTTGCGGCCAAATTCTGCTACGGAGTCGCTGTTGATTTAACAGCAGGCAACATCTCAGGGCTAAGATGTGCTGCAGAGTACCTAGAAATGAGTGAGGATTTGGAAGAAGGGAATCTTATATTCAAGGCAGAAGCGTTCCTGAGTTATGTTGTTTTGTCTTCATGGAGAGACTCCATAGTAGTGTTGAAAAGCTGTGAGAAGCTGTCACCTTGGGCAGAGAACCTTCAAATTGTTCGCAGATGCAGCGAGTCCATTGCTTGGAAAGCTTGTGCTAATCCCAAAGGGATAAGGTGGTCCTACACCGGAAGACCAGCGAAAAGTTCAAGCCCAACATGGAATGACATGAAGGAATCTAGCCCAAGCAGGAACCAGCAGGTTCCTCCTGATTGGTGGTTTGAAGATGCCTCAATCCTTAGGATTGACCACTTTGTCAGAGTCATCACTGCCATTAAGGTAAAGGGCATGAGATTTGAATTGGTTGGTGCTGCAATAATGCATTATGCAACTAAGTGGCTACCAGGATTGATCAGTGACACATCAATCCCAGGTGATGAAGCAAGCAACTGCAGTGTGAGTAACAGCAGCAGTAGTGGTGGCAGTAATTGGAAAGGGGGACTTCATATGGTTGTGACTGGAACAAAAGATGACAGTTCAAGTGTTCAAGCTAAAGAACAAAGGATGATAGTAGAGAGCCTGGTCAGCATTATTCCACCTCAGAAGGACAGTGTCTCGTGCAGTTTTCTTCTTAGGCTCCTGAGAATGGCAATCATGTTAAAGGTTGCACCTGCACTGGTTACTGAATTAGAGAAAAGGGTTGGAATGCAGTTTGAACAGGCTACACTGGCTGATCTTCTAATTCCTTCTTATAGTAAAGGAGAAACTATGTATGACGTTGATCTTGTTCAGAGGCTGCTAGAACATTTCATTGTTCAGGAACAGACTGAAAGTTCTAGCCCCAGCAGACAGTCATTTTCTGATAAACAACATATGGGAATGGGATGCATCCTAAATGCTAAGGCAAGAGTGGCAAGGCTTGTTGACAGTTATCTCACAGAGGTGTCCAGAGATAGGAACCTTTCCCTGACCAAGTTTCAGGTACTTGCAGAAGCTTTGCCTGAGTCAGCTAGGACATGTGATGATGGACTTTACAGAGCAATTGATTCATATCTCAAGGTTATAATTTATTTTCAATTACCTACAATTGCACTTCGTTATAGATTCCTAGTTCTGATGTTCTTACATGTATGTATAACTAACTGACTAACTAACTAACAGGCACACCCGACACTTTCTGAGCATGAGAGGAAGCGACTCTGTCGTGTGATGGACTGTCAGAAACTCTCCATTGATGCATGTCTGCATGCTGCTCAAAATGAAAGGCTTCCATTAAGGGTTGTAGTGCAAGTTCTATTTGCGGAACAGATCAAGATAAGCAATGCACTGGCCACGAGTTCTGTGAAAGATGTTGAATCTGAGAGCCATGCAATGGTAACAAACCGGAAAACACTTCTAGAAGGGACACCACAATCATTCCAAGAAGGATGGACGGCTGCTAAAAAGGACATCAACACACTGAAGTTTGAGCTTGAGAGTGTGAAAGCCAAGTACAGGGAGCTTCAAAATGATATGGAAAGTCTGCAGAAACAATTTGATAAGATGCTAAAGCAGAAGCACACTTCTGCATGGAGCAGTGGGTGGAAGAAACTCAGCAAACTTGGAAGGACGACAAATGTAGTAGAAAATCAGGATGATTCTCCTAAGATTCCAGATTCTATAGAACACAACAGAAAGACTGCTAGAAGGTGGAGGAGAAACTCAATATCCTGATTCCTGAAATATCAGAATTCTCAATTTCTTTTAAACTCATTCTTCTTCCCTCTTCATATCTCATACCAATTTCTACAATATCCTAGCTAAATTGTAATTTGTCATCAAAGCTAATCATATCTTTCAAGTGTGAATTCTACTGACACTTCAATCATATCATAAAAAACGTTATGTACATATTTAAAAATCTTCAGTTATATACCTCCGGATTGCACATTTGAACATGGTTCCCTTTTATTTTTCACTTCTATGTTGTAGATAACAGAATAAACCAGTAAAAAGAGAGAATAACAAGAAAATGTTAGTATATATATACAGTTTTTAGAATAAGAAAGTGTCCAGAAGCAGTGAACTAGAAAGGAAAAAGAAACATGATTAGATATTCCAACATTAATCATGTCATCTTGCATAAGAACAGTGGCACAGTTGTCAAGTGACAAGACAAAAGACTTGAGTGAGACGAAATCGGCAACAAGTGAATCTTTCAATGAGATTAGATGACGGTGAAGGATTGATTGATGCTTTCATCATCAACTACAGTTTAGCAGCATGAAAAAGGATTAGGATGGCATGTGCTTGAAGAGAAAAACCAATGAACGGCTTAGAACATATCACGGCAACAACCAGGAATTGAAGGGTAAAAACACTTTAATCTGTTAATAATTATCTTTCAGTGGCAGTCTTTTTCTTCAATCCATTTGGATCTAATAATGTTCTTCTCTGTGCACATTGGAAGAACTTTATCTGGTATGATAAGCAGAGCGATAATATATATACTCACTGATTTTTCAACCAACTCATAATTATAGCCTCCAGTTTATACAGTGGCTGCCAAGAACCATTTCTGCTAAACAGTGACCATAAATGATTGTTGGCCTTCAGCTGATTAGATATTATTCATCAGATTCCAGAACCTGTCATTGTTGCACTGCACTGTCACCAATATCAATGTCAAATGCTTCATAATTGCATGTTTTTGCTTATATAAACATTCCAGAGATTAGATATTAACAAAAATAGTTCACCATTTTCAGTAAAAAAATCTTAAATACATTTACATCTTATATATATAATTTAAATTAATTATTTTTATTTTTAAAAAATTCTTAAATATTTAAAGTAATCAGGGAATTACAAATTCATATCAATGATGAGGAACTACTCTTTAGCTAGGGCCCATTTAGGATTGATAGCAGTTTTTCTTTTAAGTTTTAAAATAAATTTTGTTGGATAAACATGTAATCGAAACATTTTTACGCCGTTTTAAAACATTTTCTTTTTACATTTATTTAAAAAATTACAGATTTGATTTTTATTTTAATATATTAGTGTTATATTTAGGAATGATTTTTTTTGTTGTTATTATTACTACATCAATTTGTTATTACTACATCAATACTATCATCATTACTAATAACATCATTGTCTTTATGACAAAAAAATTATCACTACTAATCATATGCATTATTATTATTATTATTATTATAACCATTACACAAACATTTAATTAAACTAATTTTAAAATATAAAAAAAAACTTAAACTAATTTATTTTAAAATGAAAAATAGAAGTAAAATTAATTTTTAAAACTAAAATTCACCCTAAAACTAAAAATTGATTTTAATATTTAAATTCTTAAAACTTACAAATAGAAATCATTCAGAAGGAAACCTAGAAAGTAAAATTCAATAAAGTTCTGCTGTTCTGCTTCCTAAATTTCATTTAGAAACCTTAATTAATACTTTTTTTTCCAAATTAAAAATTCATTCTTTTCAAATTGAAATCCCTTTTGTGCTAAATTTAGTTTTATATCGGACTGAAAATTTTCCAAACTTGAAAAAGTTCTGAAGAAAAATAGCGTTCGTTCGTTTGTGTTTTTATTTTGATTTTTAATTACAAAAATAGGACGCATACGATGCGTTTACTTCAGTTGCATAGGTAGCATCTTCTGATTCATGGTTGACCGATTAGTCAACGACGAACCATCTTCTGTTTCCGATTTATTTGAATTTGCTATCTCATGCAAAAACTTGAGAAATAAATGGTAAAGTAAAACCAATATGAAAATTTTATAATAACTAATAAAAGCAGAAAATTTTCTTAAGGTGTTCATGTTTTGTGGATAAAATATCACAAATTTGGAAGTGACGGCATGATTGAGAGATTAGTGTTCATTTAATACCATTGCTTTATGTCAAGAAAGTATGACACAAAAGATAGACCTACAAAGCCAAAACTACTTGGACTAAGAAGTGTGACGGGACTGAACAAAATCATTAATTAAACTTTAATTTCCACACAGATCCTTAGATTAACTAACACAAAACAAATTCAAATTATTGATTATATTAAATATTGAAGAAATTATTATCATGTAAGCTACAAGTGTCGCACTCGCACAACGCAGACAGACAATATTCTAAAGTTAATTTGAACTTTTGTTTGCATAAAGATTTTACCAAACTGGTGGGGACCCATCTCATCAGGTTTGAGAAATTTCCAGTCTTTCCGTCTCACAGGTGAAAAGATAGGGTTATCACTTTTTTAGTATTTCTTATTGCACGTTTTCTGGCTCACTTTAATGCAAAATCTACTGAAAACAGAACAAGTTATGAATGATGGATTGGTAGTATTTAAGTATTGATCAGATAAGACAATGACAATGAAGATAGAAAACATGAAACCGGAATACAAACATTGACACTCCAATTATTCAAACAATCACACAACCGACAGATACATACATAGTAACATCATGAAAAAGAAATATAGAATACTCAAGCCACCTCTCAATTACAACGTAGAAAATAGAATCACCTATGATTCCACCCTCAACACGTAAAACAAAGAAACCTTTACCATAACGTGTTGTTGTGTGTTGTGTGTATCCAACAAAGGGCCCCAACAAGTCATGATGAAACACCACGCTCCTCATTCAAGCACGCCCCAACATGGAACTTTCTTGGTACTTTATAGTCTACGCTAGCATTATATGTGTACAAGCCAAGCTTGGAAGAGAGGACAGAGCATAAAATCAGGAATTAAAGGGAGGGTGGAAAGTGGGACCCCAGTTACCTAACGCGCATGCATTCAATCAACAAGAGAATTCAACACTCCGGGAGAAAAAAGTGTCCTCATTTACAGCACAGCCATCCACTACCATCACCCATCCCTTCAATCTCTCTGACCTTTAATCCTCCAAAAGCTAAAGGATAAAATATCTTTAATCCTCATCAAATTTAAATCTCCTAAACCCCATATTGCAGTGGCAAAGTGTAGTACCCCTCTATTGCCTCTTTCATCCCTTTTATTGGCAAAATATGAATAAACCTCGAGGAACAAGATCAAAGAAGCAAGGATGATAAGTTCAAACTTATAATGCAATAAATCTAATGATTCAACACACAACTTTTTTCACCATCAATGTGCCCTTCAACCATTTTGTAACCACCACAATGGGCACTTAGTTATATTTCAGTGTACCAGTTTGGGACATCAGAGATTCCAAGTACTCAATGGTACCATCGATGACTAATAGGGGGTGCTTTCCTTTTGCTCCTGGAATAAAGTTCTCAAGAACTCTCACCAGTTTACGGATTTTATCCTTTTTCAATTGAATATCAACAGCTGTTGAGTTATCTTTAGTTTTCCTTGTAGCATACACCCCACCACTACTAGAACAGTTTGATTCAACATCACTGGCATACTCACACATTTTATCTAGCCTTTCGGAACTAGCACTCTCCACAAGTGGTGGTAATCTATTGAATCCACCATCAATTAACTTCTGCCTTTTGTTTGGCCAATCAGTGCTAACAACTTCCTCCT
>NW_025904491.1:0-11409 GCF_018835915.1 Vigna umbellata
GGTTTTTTCAAAATGACTCAAACAAAAATAAAGCAATTAAAGGTTCTGCCAAAGGTTCTCCTCTTCTGACAGGGGCACTGTTGTAAAAATAAAAAAAAAAGAGGGAGGTGCAAAACGAGATACCTGAGGTGTAGGGAGAATCACTCATATGTTAACCTGTCTGCTAGTCTTGCCTAAACTCATTTCGACCCGACAGCCTGTCATGTCGAATTATAAAAGTGAACTCATTATTAAGTGATAGACCAACTTAGTCTGACTTATTTTTTATGAGACAAAGTCAGATCAGACTTAAACGGGACAGGTTGGCCCGTTTTGCCACCCTACATACATCTTAACAATGACAATGAATAAATTTAAAATAATATATAATAAATATATTAAAAAAATGACCCAAAAATTTAAAAATGGAGTGAAAGAATATCGAAACTAAATGAAATAAGAGTGGAATGTGAACTTTTTGAAGCAGGTTATGCCTACTAACTTATCTTGTCCTGTCATTACCTTATGAAGTCTGCGAGTTAACATATTCAATTTGTCGTTTCACTTTTTCTATCGATTTAATTTAACATAGTGACCTATATAAGCTGAACCTTTTATTCCTAAAATATTTTATAGTAATAAGAAATAAACAAACTTAGTTTAAGAGCACTTTCAATTTAAAAAATGAATCTGAGCTCTTAGTTTCTGCATTATATTTTAAAGGTTTAGAATATTATAAAGTAGATTATAACGCTTTCACGTGGATCAATATCTTATCCTTTAAGATTAATGAGTTTTTAAATCTTGTCTCTGAGAATTCATCTAGAACCATGGTTATCATGTTTGTGTTTCTTCTATGCTCATGTATGTGTTCTTACCCCTTGGGAATCTATCCAAAATCTTCATACTGTATGAGATTAGAAGATTAGTGTATTCTACTATAATCTTTTGAGGCTCGTTGTTAAAAGTTTGGAATTTTTCAAACAATTCGTTTCAATACAATTCTTCCTGTGTTTTGAAATTGGTGGGTTTTCTCAATTAAACATAGTTTGTGCCTTCATGGATTATTCTTACAGCATCACATAATTGTGTTGCTTTTGTACCCATGATATTTATTGTATTCAAATTTAGGTAAAATACAATTTATAATATTTTCAGCCTAAGCTCTTTGTGTTTAATTTTCCTCGTCTAACTTATTTGAACACAAGACAGAATAAAATAGGCCAACAATAAATTATTAGAACATTTACTTTAGTTTACTTGTTGGACAATGCATCAATGGTTCACATCCTCTGAAACATCAAATGAAACATAAATCTATTTAGAGGAATATATCGTCTAAAAAGATGAACGCAACTGTTTGGATTTTAAAATAATATTTTATTTGTTAACACATATAGTTACTTACTGTGAATTAACTTTCGAACAAAAGTCAAGTAAAATTCTTCTTAAATCATTGTTTTTAAAATTTAACTTCTATCGTTAGACCTAAAACTGTATATAAAGTCACATCCTAATTCCACATCAGCCAATCATGATAAAGACAAATTTATTTGGACATATGTAATATATATAGGACCCCTTTACTTAGTAATTCTATCATTTAATCACAGTTCTAATTATTTAAAAGTGTTAGCCGTCGAACACTTACAGAAGGAAAAATACTAGTTCATCAACTGCGATTGTTAAGAACTTCTGTATTGTCAGCATGTTTTTTATTCAAGCAAAAAAATAGTATATTTTTTAAAAAAATTTAAGTTCGATTTTGAAATTCAGATGCATATTTGCCGTCTAACTACATTTCAAAAAATTAAACTTTGCCTAATGTACGAGATTTCTCTCACTTTAATTAACTCTATATTACGAAAGATGATGCTATCATTACACTCTTTTATCTGGAAGTAATATTTTGAAGGACTCAAAATTATCAAGGGAACTGACTATAAGAAGAACGAAATTCACTTTTTCACAAGTCCCTATAAATATATCTAATATACTAAAAGAGTGCTAGGAAGAAATGTTAAAAGTGTGTTTGGTAACATTCTTTGGTTCATTAAACTAGAGAAGACTATAAAAGTTGAGCCGTAGGAACAAAAAGATGAATTAAGAATGAAAGAAATAAAAAAGAATTGATTGGCGAGCGGAGTTTGTTGTTAATAAGGGTATTAGAGTTCTTCACGTCACCTTTTCTATTTAAGTTTCATTTTCATGGAGAAAATAAAGGATGACAAAGAGTGTTGTGTGAATTGCTGACTTAGTAAGAACAATGCAAACTTTTGTCAATCACGTGGGTAGCCTATCATGGTCACACATGACCCGACCCATTCACTCCAATCCAAGCTAAACTTGGTAGTAGGCTCACCTGATTAGGTCAATCAGGTTAAGAAGGTTTCCTATTAATTATTATTTTTCATTCAAAAACTGTCTTTCACAAAAGGCAACATGTCCATCCATCAATTGTGACTATGTCTATTAATGTTGTTTGCCTGTAGGGTTTTACAAGGTTTGCTTAGTACAATTGCAACAAACAAGACGTGTCCATTTCTTACTTCTTCTCCTAACCAAATAAATCTAAGTCATGGGCCCCAATTCCCAAAAGAGATCCAAAGTCCTATTCTCCACCAAGGCAAAAATGGATTAAAATTGTGAGTGACTCAGTACATGCTCAACTCGAGTTGAGATATAAATAAAATAAAATAAACATGAATCAAACTGAAGTAACTCAGGTTCGTCGAATTCAAACTCAAATGAAAATAAACTGTTACTAATCCCTAACAATAGTCTTTTATTATAATTATTTACTATAAGTCAATACTTTGATCTTTTGATCTTCTTTAACATTAAAATCATGCTAATAGTGTTAAATTATTTGAATAGGATTTCATTGTTTGTCTAATTGTATGTATTATACTTACTATTTTTATAATAGTATTTTCTAATTTTAGTTGATGTTTGATGAAATAATTAAATACCTTAATTATACTTTTATAAACAGATATATCAGATCAATCAACTTTGCTTCTATCATATAAAATCAAATTGACAGAAAAAAACAAAGCG
This sequence comes from Vigna umbellata, assembly GCF_018835915.1. The sequence continues at coordinate 3,040 of NW_025904491.1, forward strand.
CGTACCCACTAATAAAAAGGAATCAGTTCATTTGGCTTGCATCACATTGACGTCAAAAAGCCAATTCCATTTCAGCCCTACTACAAGTTCACGGGCCATAAATTAAGGCCGCCCACAACACTACGGCCCAAAACACAATTCTCCCTCCTTTACCACGGTTAGCTAACCTATATTGACAATTTTCTTCACAACTTCTTAAAAAGGGTCTTCACCTAGAATGTACAGTACCAAATCTCATCGATTATGATAACTAAATTTAATAAGAACTCGTTTGTTTGAAAAAAATGAGATTAGAGCACCTCTGAACAGTTTTCATCACGAAACGATTAAGAGCTCTTATGAAATAAGTTAAAAAATGCTTATGGTTTGGCTATAGAATTAGATAAAGAAAAAGAGTTCTATGGAGGTTATTAGAAAACAAAAAGAGAGTGGCATTATTGTGCAATTATTAGGTAAAGAACTCCATAAAAAAATTAAAATAACAGTGAAGAGCATGTAACAAGAGTATGTGGCAGGCACGGCATAGCGAGATTGATAAGAGATAGAATTCAAGCATAGAATATGAAAGCAATCTGTAAAAGTAAAGATGGAGTAGGATGTTGGGGGTTACAAATTGGATTTGAAGAAAAAATGGAGAAAGTAATTGAATGGTCCCGCAATGATGCAAGAGATGATTGAGAGCATGCCTTGAAGACAGCTTCATTCTTGAAATGGATTTCAGAAGAAGAGAATAGAGATGTGATTGTCGAAGAAGAAGAAGAAACCCTAAAAAGGAAGAAATAGAGAGATAGAGAGAGATCGGAACCTGCCAAACGCGGAGGAGGCGCTTCTCAGCATTGGCGTCTTACGATCTCCATCACCCGTCTCCCCCACAGTGCACCACCCATCCTTATATAACAAATATCTCTTTCTTTCCGTTGCCCAGCCACCACCACCTCCACCCCTTTTTCTCATTTCCAATTTGGGCTCAACTTTTCAATTTTTTGGGTTTCTTTCTCTCTATCCATTTCTATTTCCACTATCACATTTTACTATTTCCACCCTTCCAATTTTGTTATTCTCTGTCTCTTGTATTCTTTTATCCTAATAATCTAATTTACCTAATAGTTAAAAAACGTATTTATAGCAAAAACAGATTGGGATAATTATAGGTAGATTTCATTTTTAAAACCAACAAAAAAAAAGAAAACTACACTTTCAGTACAACAACTCTTTAATTTTATTATTTTTTGTATTCAAACAAAATCGAGGAATCATAGTTTTTGTACTAAAATAATAATTTTTTATTATACTAAAAATAAAATATATCTATACTCACCATACTAAACCAATTATTTATCTGAAAAAAAAATATCAATAAATTTAAATGTAAATCATATAAATCAAAGTTGATAATGAAGACATAAACATGTGTTTGAAACCTATGATTAAGTACTCGAAAAAATAATATGTTAATATAATTAAAGTAATTAAAAGATAAGAAAAAGAACAACTTCCTGATCAGATATTGAAGATTAAAACAAAAACCAACTATTGATACTAAAAAAACAATCTAAACAAGATCATATTAGCATATGAATTATAATAAACTTATTTTAGTTGCCACTTGTCATACCGCTAGAATAGCTATTGCATTATTTCTTACTTTTCATACTTATAAGACTTCTAATCCTTCATTTGTTTGTCTCAAATTTACAAAAACGAGTTAATATAAGCATTTCCACAAAATCTGAGTAAAAGTAACACAACCATTTAATTACTTCACTATATATTTCTAAAACAGAATAAACCTTTTGTAAATAATCCAAAATTATCAAATTTCAATAAAATGCAAGAATCACAGACTATATTCAAAGAATAGTTAATATGTCCCCCTCTTACCTTTTGCTTTATTTTCAAAAGACTTTAAACTCTTATATTTGAGTTCTCTAATTAAACCAGCCACAAAAGTCCTAGCAAATATAACAATCATGTTAATATATTACTAAAATATTTTTAAAACAAAATAAGTTTATATTAAAAAAAGTTAGAACCATGCAATTTTAAAGGAGTACAAGAAATATATAGTTGTATTAAAACGAAATTAGTACTAAGTTTCATTCAGACATTAAAAAAATCTTTATTAGAATAAAACTTACTATGAAAATACATTCATCAGTAAAATAATATTTATCAGTAAATTTTATTAACAAAAGTAATTTGTTTATAAATAAAACTTAAATTATCGCATGAAAAACATTTATCATAAATTATGTAAATTATCGAGAAATTTTTTCATTGATAATTATGTTAGTAAAAGAACGTTACATTTTGCGCTAAATTCTGCTAACATTATTAATAAATTCGTTGATAATTGTAATTTCTATAAATATTGGTAAAAATCAATTGAATAAGAGAAAATCTTATTTATTGATGAAAAATTCCACTGAGAAATTAGGTGTCAAATTTATCTTTCAATATGATTAAATATGTTTATAAATTAGTTCATTAATATTGTCAATAATTTATTTTTTTATAAAATTATATTTTGATTACTAAAGAAATTGTCAATAAATCTGTTAGTAAAAAAAACCAAGAAAAAGAAAAAAATAAATTTGTCACTTTTCCAATGAATTTGATGAATATGTTTGTAAATTATTTTATTAAAACTTGTTGGTAATATAAATTTTTGATTTATATAAATAAATCCGTAAGTAAATTTACAATTGTTATTATTAATGAATTATCTTATTTTGTAAATTCAGTTGATAAAACATGATACACTTTCAATTTTGATATGTGGCAAATTCTATTAATAAATTCGTCAATAATTGAATTTCTTAAAATTCACTACTAAATTTTTTTGGATGAATTGATCGATAAATAAGATGCTAAATTTTCCATTCAAACTAACAAAATATATTTATAAATTAAATTTTTAAAATCTATTGGAATAATAAAATTTTCATTAACTTAAAAAATAATGGAAAAATAAATAAAGAGAATAAGAAGAAAAGAAAAATAAAGAGAAAATAAATAATCAATAAATTTTATTTACCAACAATTATCCAATGAATTTTTTGTTAATCTATTATAAAATTAGCAATAAACATTTGATAAATAAATATTTTACTTATAATAATTATGATTAACCAACTAATTTTAAGCGTTAACAACGGAAATATTATTATTGATAGTTTTTTTTAATAAGATCATAAACTTTTACATTTGGTTCATATTCTTAATATCATGACATATATGTTTTAGTCTCAAACTTACAAGTTAATACAAACGCTATTACCAAAGTCTAAATAAATACAACAAAAATGATATATATATATATATATATATAAAAATATTGAAAATGATATCTACGTTTAAAAGTCTAAGATATGTTGTTCGGTAAGACGTATGAAAAATATTTACCTTAATAGTAATAATTTTATTATTAGTAGTAATAAATTTTTTTTTATAAATGGAAAATATAATTAATAAGTTTATGTAAAAATAAAATGTGGAAAGCTAAATAAGAAATTTTGGTAGTTTAAATAGTAGAAAATTGTGGTGATTTCAAGAACATGGATTCAAACTCTTTTCTACCTTTTTGTTTTTTTTTTAAAAAAAAAAGAAAACAAATGGACAAAGAAACTTTCGGTAATTGAAATAGCAAAACATCTTTGATTGAAATGATAAATATAATAAGATATTATTAAATTTAAATACTATATAATATATAAAAAAACCCAAATGTACCAGAATCTTGGCCTATAAATACCAAGCAAGGGGGATGGGGATTTTGCACCAAGAAGTAGAGAGGAATCATAAGATTAGGAAGAATTTAGACTAAGAAGGATTTTAGTGTGGAGATTCTGGAAGTTTTCCGGGAACAACCTCTGATCAAGAAACTAGTCTGGAATAGAGGTAGGGGAGACTAACCTTTCTAAGTTTTTATATTATGATTTAGTATTTGCTTTTATTACTATTCATGTCTTGAAATTATGTGTGAATATTGTAATGAAAAACATAGGTGTTTGTTTGTGTATTGATTTTGATTAAATTATATGTTGTTGTTTTTGAATATGTAAATAAGAAAATTTGTTAAAAAACTAGTTGAGGAACACTGTTTTGGCATAACTAGGAAAGACTGGTACTTAAAGTTGTCCATTGTGACACACCTCTCTTTTCTGAAAAGTCTAATCGATAGGTTTTAAACTTAAATCCTATTGAACAGATTAAGTACTGTTTAAACTATTATGCAATATACTCAACTGTATAAAATATGTGCTGGATTCATCTTTCTGGAAGGATAAGAAGATGTGTAACCGGCTATGCCAGATTCACTTCTTAGTTCCCCAAAACGTTTATATATTAAGGTATACATTTGTGATGGGTAGGCGATAGAGGAATCTTAAAAATTGGAGTTTGTACATCCCTATCATAGAGCAATCCTGGTCAAATCCAGTAAGTTGTGACTAGTCATATACGATAAACCAAAAAAAATAATGGCGTTTTGGTTGAGTTTGATTCGTCAAACTTTGATTCTTCTCGGGACCATTTCTAGGATATGTTTATTAGTTGTTAATTTATTTTGTGATATATTCATTTGTATTATTTCCCTGTGAGATTGTGAGTTTATATATTGGATTTGAATTTATGCATCTGAACATGATATGAGTATTATGGGGAGATTTTGTAATGGTATAATATGAGTTGAGAAATATGAGCATGATATGAGTCTCGTGGAAAGATTCTGTAATGATATGGTATTAGTGTATATGTTGATGTTGAGGGTCCTATTGTTGGAGGTTATCCTGATACTCTAATACATCCAGTCTCAAGTATGGAATCAGTGATTATGTGGTGAGAGGGGCAAGAGGTTCTCGTCTATGTGCCGGTTTTGGACATAGTGTTGAGGACTAACCTTGTGGATGGTATGGAGTATTTTGGAAGTGTATTTGTAAGAAGAAGTAGACGTCATCACAAGTGCATAACTGACCACGTCATCACGTATCATGCGGATGAGTGTCCTATTGAGTATGTGGAATGAATGTCTATTGGATATTGGTTGGCAATGAGTGTATATTGGGTATTGTGGAATGAGTGTCCTATTGGGTAATTTTGTGGAATGAGTGTCTATTGGTTATTTTGTGGAATGAGTGTCTATTGGGTATATGGAATGATGTCTATTGGGTATTAGTGGGATGAATGTCTATTGTGTATTGTGGGATGAGTGTCTATTGGTATTGTGGTATGATGGGATGAGTATCTATGGTGCGATTGTTGTATGATGGTATGAGTGTATGTGACATAATTATTATATGATGTTTGTTGAATGTATCAAAGTAATTATGCATATTTTATAAATGATTTGTTGCATGTTAGCTCACTCTACTTGTCTGTGTTTGTGCTATGATCGTATAAATGTTACAAGTATAAATGTTCTAGTAAATATTTGGAATGAGTTTGATGGTTTATAATTACTTATATGCTTAATAATATAAATATACAAGCACAATTTCGTTAAAAATATTATTTTATACATGTGTTAGAATGACAAACTCTATTAAAAAATAACTAGTATGTTAGTTTTCAACTTTTTACATTAATTTCATAAAGATCTTAAGGTTAATACACACATCACCAAAAAAACGTGATAGTAAAAACAACAACATAAAAGCATTATTAATACATTTTAAAAATAAAATAAACTTATATGAAAAAAATTAAAAACCATCTAATTAAAAAAATGATAGAATAACAAATTGTATTAAAAAAATATTATGTTAACTCTTATTTTTTTTCCTTTAATCTCATTATAACCCTAAACTCTTATATTTGCTTCAATATCTAGATGACAGAATATAATCCGTATAAACACCAACACAAAAGTCATTAAGACATTTTTAAAACAAAATTAGATATATATTAAAAAATTTATCTTTGTAATGAAATAGAGTGGCTACCACCAAAATCTGAGTAAATATACTTAATGTATTTAAGACATATTATAACATTTTATATAACTTGTATTTAAAATAGAATGAGCACTTAAGCAACTTAATGAAAAATAATATTGCTGCAAAAATCAAGGTAGACATATAAAAAGTCCGACCACATAAATCAAAATAAACTTGTTATTAATTGTATTTAAAACCAAAATAAGGATTTTCATTCAGCTTATATAAAATAGATAAACGCATTAAATAACCCAATGAAAAATACTGTCATAAAAATCAAGGTAAATGCACAAACCTTGCAACCCAAATGATCATGTAAATAGATTATTGAGCATATATTTAAAATAGGATGAAAATATAAGCACTCAATGAAAAATATCACCATATAAATTAAAATAAACCCACAAACACTATATTAGTATCACAGAAAGAACCTTCGAAAAAAAAAAGATAAAACAGTTAGTAATGAAGAAAATTCAGCAATGATGTAAGCATATTTACATTAGGGTAAGAATAATCCAATATTTTTTTATAAATATTAAAAGAACAATAAAAATTTTAGTATGACCTTGCACTCTTACACCTCAGTTTCTAACACACAAAAGTAGGTTAATATAAATACTAATAAAAAAATTACAAGTAAAAACAATAAATATTGTCCATAGCGTGCTGTAATAAAATTGATGTATATGTTTTGAAGCTTGATTGCATTGTTATAATATGAAAGCTCTAGTAAGTTTTTTTAATGAGTTTCACAGTTGCTAATTATTTATACAAGCTTAACAATATAAATATAAAATATTCACATATTGCATAAATTTATATAAAATTATTATTTTACATGTGTTAAATACAATTTTGTATTCAAAATAGATAATATGTTAAGGTTTTACTTTTGCTTTAATGTTACAAATATCTTAAATACATGTTCTTTAGTAGAGATTGTATTGGAAATATACAAATTTATAAGAAATATATGAATTATTTAAGTTATTTTTTTATTATATATGTATACACTTATAAACAATAAGTATATAAAGTAATAGAAAAATTACCTGGTTCATGAAAAAACCAAATAACAAATATTAATTATAAATTATAAAAAAATAAGTATTTAATAAAATAAAATATTTTATTAGAGACTCGTATTAAAGTATTCAAATTTACCAAATATTTAAAACTTAATACTCTCGATATTAAAAGTGGAATATTTTAAAGTACAAAAGTAATTGATTTAGTTGGAAAAATATATTATCAAGAATTTTGTTTTAATTATTAATGGTGAGTTACAATTGGGGGTGTTTTTGTTTATGGATGGGGTTTGTTGGCGTGAGGAGGATGAACAGCAGCAGCCTGTGCCTGCCTCACCAACCTACCTCGCTCAACCCATGTGGTTGGCGAGTATATTAATTTTTATAATTAAGGTTTTTCTTTGGTTGATCTTTTTTAGTTAATACTTTAAAAGATAATTTGTAAGGGCATTTTAAAAGCACTAATTTCTAAATTATACAAACAAATCTCAATGGGACAAAAACTGTTAAATTTTTTTAAAAAGTGGAAGAATGTAATATTGGATTTTTAGTAAATATAATTTCTTTATCAGTATCATTTTCTACTTTGAGAAATTTCCTTATTCTAAATTATTTTACGATATTCAAATAAAACCGAGTTTGAATAATAAATAAAAAAAGAAAAGTGTAACGATAAATAAATAATTATATTGAAAAGAATAAGAAAGGAGGAAGGGCAAGAGAAAAGGGTGTGTGGGGGTTGTTTGGTTTGGTTCATACTAGTTTGTGTGGGTATCGTTAGCTAGTGACGATCGGATCCAGCTACAGTTTACAGGTGCGGCTTCTTCTTCATCTTCTTCTTTCCTTTTCATCCTCTTCCAGATCTTTCTTTGAATCCTCACACGCGCCTCTTACTTAGTTCTAGGGTCGTTGTTTCCGCCATAGATGTTTGTTCATATCTGCTTCTCGCGCATTTTGTCGATTAATTTTTTAGTTTTTAATATAAAAAATGAAATTCGTTGATAGGTTACGACTTTTTGTGACTTTCTGTTTTTGTTGCTTATTGAAGATCAAAGAAGCAGATGTTCGTGTAATAAAGCACAAGGTAAGATTTTTTCTGTTGCAATTGCATTTCACACTCTGCTTCATACGATGAAACCCACAGAACGCACAACTCTTTTTTGGCAGACTCAACATTTCGCCCCATGCGTTCCGCTATCAGACAATTTTCTTCTGCCGCCAAAGAGGTTCGTATTATTGATCTCATCTAATCTCTTATTAGATATCAACCGAACCCTCCGTTTCTCAGATTCACGTCTTTCGCTGCAGATCACTGTTCGAGAGGCTCTCAACACCGCACTCGATGAGGAAATGTCAGCTGATCCTAAAGTCTTCTTGATGGGTGAAGAGGTCATCCATTTGTA
>NW_025904492.1:3099-45925 GCF_018835915.1 Vigna umbellata
CAATATAAATAGACTACATGTGATAATTTAAAAATAAACATTATCAACTTAACTTCATTAATTAAAAATAGATTAAATTATTTATCTATTATTCTATTTCAAAATTTATTTTATATTTCTCTTTTGGAAAGATTTACTATTACTTGGTTAGAGTTGATAATTTTTTTCTTGAACTTATCTTAAATTTACAAAACCACTAGTTGCAACATATAATAATTTTTCAAAATAAAAATATTGTTTGTTTTGGGTAGAGTATCTTGTAATATATGATTTTTTAGAAAGAAAAATAATAATATCTGCGCCGAAAGCTTTCCTTTTTCCTTTTTCGATAAAGTGCATACAAGCATTTTCTGATGCAAATAACCATTTTTTGGTTTATGATTATAAATTACAAACACAAACTTGCTTCAACTTTTCCCCTAAACTAAAATATTCACTAGAATCACTTTTTAAATTTATAACAAACTGACCCTTTATAGAAGCTACTATTATTTTGTATAACATGATATTGATAATATTTAGAATATTATCATTTTTCTGAAATATATGATAGCATATTAATATAATAAATTTTATACACTTTATATTTTATAATTTAATTTTACATAATTTGAGATAAATGTATTATTACGTCAATTACACAAATTAGTTAACATGGTTTTGTCTTCTATTATCCTTTGAAAAAAAAGTGTCAACAAAGTGCGAAAGTGTTTGCATATAATCAAAAAGTCACACTATAAAGCAAAGTCAAATTAGAGTAATATATAATAATAGGATTAAGAACACTTTTCCTCTATAATTTATATTATTAGTTTTGACAGGGTTTTTTGTTCATGTAAATTTATGGAGTTAATCCCGTAAAAAATGTTAGTTGTTCAGTTTAAGTTTCTCTACTCATAGTTTGTTATATTTTTATAATTAAATTGTTTATTTGGAGAGAGTTCTATACTATAGAAAACGGAATCCTCATTCTTTCAAAACTTACTATAAATGTTTCTGAAGTTTTCAAATTTTTAAAAGTTATTTGTTTAATAAAAAAAACATGAATTTGTAGGTGTCTATGTTAGAAAACTTATGAAACAAGTAGATTTTGTGATGGTTATTTTACTTTATAAAACAATAGTTTTTCTTTTTGTTTATTTTAATTAAAATATTATGAAATAAATATTTTTTTTGTCTTTAAATTATTATAAATAACTTGTGTTTTATCTTTAAACTAATATAAATTCTAATTCTTCAAACTCTAGTTGGTTTAGATTATGAATACAATCTATAATAGTAAAAGTATCACATCAAACTACTTTTAGTTAGGTAAGTCCACTTGAATGTTGTTTATTTTTTAAAAAACTATTATTTATTGTTTCACCGTTCATTAATATATAATTTCACATTTAAAATATGAGAATAATGTGTTAAAAGTTTTAACTATAAATAAAATCATTTTGTCCAATTTTATAAAGTTGTACTAATCTTAAAATACTTTTTTTCAATGTAAACTATTTTATTCATAAGTTTTGTAAAAATTATGTAAAACATATTCTCTAACCAATATCACATGAAGTGTTTTTCTTGGGATAAACAAAATTTCACACTATAGTATAACATTCATTTTAAAATTCTATTTGACACAAAAAAAAAAAAAACTTTAGAGGTGGTTTGTTGAAAAAATATGCTTTACATCATAAAGTGTCAATAACAAAATAGTTTATGGTTTAATTTAAACATAAAATTATAGTAAATTAATGATAAAAAAATATATTTAACTCATAAATGATTGATAAACTTGTTAAATTAAAGATAATTAATTTTTGGGTTAAATATGTTTTTAGTCCCTAAACTATTCGTATTTCTGGTTTTCGTCCCTCTTTCAAAGTAAGGTACAATTTGGTCCTCATTCTTTTCGAAACGTTCGTTTTAGTCCTCGAAAACTAAACACGGTTTAAAAATTTGGTCCTCATTTAGCAACAAATGAGAACTAAAACCAAAATTCCGAGGACTAAAACGAACGTTTCGAAAAAAATGAGGACCAAATTGTACCTTACTTTGAAATAGGGACGAAAACCAGAAACGGCCAATAGTTTAGGGACTAAAAACATATTTAACCCTTAATTTTTCTTTTATTTTTTAAATAAAGTCGCTTAACACAAGTTAACAATCATACCAACTTAATATTGAAAAAAAATATATATACTTATTTGATCATATGGGTACTTCGTAGAAAAACCATCACAAGAAAATTCTGTCTATTTATCTCTTTAAATAATTTATAGTTTTAAAAACGTAAAAGTTTGTAAAGTCATTGCAACATGGTATTTGATAATAACCATTCCTTTGGAATCATTCAACAAGACCAGATTTCTTTTAGAATATTACTTCATTCATGCATTTTCCAACTTTATAAGAAGAAGTTGGTTTCAAATTGAAATCCTTCTGAACAAAGAAAGTATAAAAAATTAAATAATTGCCTTAGTGCATCACAATACAAAAGAAGGAACAATGATTTCCAAAAGAACATGGCATTAATATTAGTATCAAATCACCAAAGATTTTGGATATAGAATTCTGAATAACAACAATACAATAACCATATGACAAAGTCTTCAACTTCATCACGACACTCCATACATGTTTGACAAGCATTTTTTATAAAAGAAATTTATTATATAGTAGTTTTATTTTGGTAAAAAAAATTATCAAAATTCAATCACATATATATTTTAAGATTTTAGTTGGAAAATCAAGTCAAACTAAAGTCATATAAATTTAAAATGCATCTTCAAAATTATCTATATTGATATTCTCTGTGATAAGTAAATGCAATATATTTAACATTTATGAAATATCAACTAAAAAACTGACTTACATAGCTAAAAAGTATATCTTTAATATAAAATACAGAAAAAAAAAATAAGATTAAATAAAGGTGTAAAAGTACAAATTGTATTTGTGGTTACTATTATAGGAAGACCGACCTTGATGGGACGTAGCAATAATGTTAAATCAAAGACAAGGTCGTGTTGTGGCATACACAACTTCAAATTCGTTAGTAACTACCGAAACTGATGATGTTGTTCTATTGATTCCTCAATTTCTCCAACCAAAACTAAATTTCCTGTTTTGATCGCTTCATTACATTCAGTTCTCAGTTCTGAATTGTTTTGGGACACAATCATGGCTTCACTATGCCGGCGGTTATCCGCCGCCGGCGCCGGCGCATCGGTCGGTCGGGCTCAGTTACGGCGCCCAGCTGGGATAAGCGAGCTGCGTTACAGTTGCTACGTCAGGAGGCCAATGCGGTTGGTGGCGGCGCGGGCCAACGTATGCGGCGGCGCGTGGGTGACATTCGCCTCCGGAGGGAGGGAGGAGAAGGTGGGGGCTTGCTCCTATGCGGTGGAGGATCGGAAGGTGGCGGCAGATGGTGGAAGGGAATCGGTGGAGGGGAGTGGTAAGCGGGCGGCTGAAGTGGCGGCAGCGGCCGCCACCACGGTGGTGCTGGGTGTGGGGAACCGGGTTTTGTATAAGCTGGCTTTGGTTCCGTTGAAGCAGTATCCTTTCTTCCTTGCTCAACTTGCCACTTTCGGGTACTTTACCTTTAAAAGAAAAAAAAAGGAAAAAAAATTAATAGAAATATATTATTAATAACCATATTCTACTTATTAGCATAAACATAGAGACAGCATGTGTGAATCATGTTTTAAATATCTAAAAAATTATTTAAATTTTAAAAGTAATAATTAAAAATATATATTTAGTTATAGATATAGTCATAGATAAACTAAATTTTAAAATAAAAATAAAAAATATTCTAAGTAATATTGCATAAATAATATTATGAGTAATTATTTAAATTTTAAAAAATAGTTATTAAAATGATAAAAGAATAAATATTTTTTTTATAAATATTTTAAATTATTATGTAATTATTTTAATTTAAAAAGATAGTTACTAAAATGATAAAATTAAAAAATAATTATATTAATTTAAAGAGTAGTAATTAAGAGAATAAAATTGAAAAAAATGAAAGACAATTATAAAAAATATAGATGATGAGATACTTTTATGTTTATAATTAATATAAAAACTGTATCATAGTAACAATAAATAGACACTTATAACATAGATCGAACATTCCAACACATATTATTTCTCATTTTTTGGTCTAGGTAGTTCAAAGGGTAAACAACTCTGAAAGTATTCAGAATAAAATTTAAAAAATAATTAGTTTTTAAATAAATGTTATTAACTTTATGAAGTATAACTCTTGTACTATTATTCGACAAAAAAAACTTCAGTAAGTATGCTTTTATTTCAAAAACTAAACTTCTTACTGCATGAGTTAGTTTATAATTGAATAACTTTACATTTGTAAGATCATTTCAATTAAACCAAAAATAATATAATTTTGTTTCAGATGGAATTGATTTGGAAACATGACCAAAACAAGCATTGAATGTTTGAAATTGTACATTGTTTATTTCAGATATGTAATAGTGTACTTTGGCGTTTTGTATATTCGAAATCATGCGGGCATGGTGACTGATGAAATGTTAGATGCGCCAAAGGCTCCATTTGTTGTTGTTGGTCTATTGGAGGCTCTTGCTGCAGCCACTGGAATGGCTGCAGGAGGTAATTTTGTACCCTTTCTCAGCTTCTGAATCACATTTTCAACTGTTCTTTTTCAAAAGAGTTTTTTTGTGACAGCACTGATATTCATAGTATAAATATGTCAGATTCTGAATTTGGTTATTTGTTGTGCTCTTTCTTGTACCAGCAATTCTATCTGGAGCATCCATTCCAATTTTATCTCAGGTAAAAAGAATCAGCAGTTAATTTTATCTGGAACGTCAAATTGGAAGCTGAAATAAATTTGAACTGACGAATTAGATAATTATCTGAGATATATTGAACTTTAGCATATAAAGTTGGCTATGTTATCAATTCAGTTTCAGTCTGAGCTCATGTATGCAGAACTTACTTAGCTGTTCAGAAAATTGTAAAACAAAGCTGGTAGTTAATTGGAGCTATTCTCTTGCAGACTTTTCTCGTGTGGCAAATACTCCTGTCAATTATTTTTCTCGGAAGAAGATATAAAGTTAACCAATTACTTGGATGTTTTCTTGTATCCATTGGTGTAGTTGTTACTGTAGCAAGGTCAGTAAGTACATGTGACTTTAACAAGGATCGTAGACCATGGTGACTCATGTTATGAGTATCGGTAAAAGCAATGCATGATCATTAGTCAATAAACTGATTCTGAAAGTCTTTAAGCAACTTAATATCATTGACTTAATGATATTAACCTATTAGGCTTCTCTAAGTTTGTGGCAAAAACTTTAGGAAATTTATGATTAGTTTTTATAGCTTCTTACTTATTATATATACCTTTGTTTTTGTTTACTACTGTAGTGGAGCTGGTGTAGGGAATTCATTGAAGGAAGGTGGTATGTTTTGGAGTCTTCTCATGATAATCTCGTTTTTTCTCCAAGCAGCTAGCACCGTGCTTAAGGTTATCATTGTTTAAAATGTTGGCTGCATTTTCTCAACTTAAAAAAATTCTCTGTAGTTACACTGTACTTTTCATATTTTTGCAGGAGACAATCTTTTTGGACTCAACCCAAAAACTGAAGGTCAGTATGGCAGTGAATTGTTTTAATCTATGTTTCCATTAATCATGGCTTTTCAAGGGTCTTAAGGGTGCTTGAATTAGCTTCATGCTGATTACTTTTTCATGGTAAAGATAAAGAAATAAACACTTATTTCTATTTTTTGGTTTATCACCATTATCTTTACAGGACAGAATTAATCCAAACACATTATATTTGTTGTTGAGAATTTAAACATAAGTCTAAGTATCACATTAAATATAAATAAAAAAGTTGAACAACATATAAGAAAGAAAATCTATATATTTTATAAAGTACTAGATTGAAAGTGGTGTCAAGTTTTCTATGTGATGGATTAGATTTGATGTGCATGTTGCTACACTAGTTCCATTTAAAGCTAAGATGGAACACTAATCAGTATTGAATATTATCTGAAGCAGGGAGGTTCCATGGACTTGTTTGTTGTCAATTCGTACGGATCTGCTTTCCAAGTAAGTGTTCTTCAATCTTTCATGAAATATTCATCTTTTAGATTTGCAATATAAATGAAAATAGATGCCTAAATGTAAGGGTATATGCTTAACATAGGCACTATTCATATGCCTTCTTCTACCCTTCTTGTCAAAATTATGGGGCATCCCCTTCAGTCAACTACCAAATTACCTTAAAGATGGTGCAGCCTGCTTCCTAAATGTTGGTACATTATCAAATGGTAAGCTGCATTTCCTTTTCATATTGTCATACTCATACCTTCTAATGCTCAGTTTAATGTCCACTTAAAAACGAGGGTGAAAATTTCAGCATGAATGATGAAAAATTGCATGGAAACTCATCCCTAAATATTTTACTCCCAATTTCAAATTTGATGAGCAGACTTAAAAATCCTTGTTTTCTAGTCTTGCTATTTTTGTGATAATGGTGATGAAAGAAAGGTTTTTCTGGTTCAGGATGTGATGGTGCTCCTCTGCTGCCTCTGTTGTTTATTATTGTAAACATTGGTTTCAACATTGCACTGCTTCATCTCCTCAAAATCTCTTCTGCTGTTGTATCTTGTCTTGCTTCCACATTTTCAGGTATGCAAGCTGTTTGATAAAATTATTGTATGGACCTGGACCAATACACATCCACGGTCTTGAATGATTATTATGTAACACGCAGTCAAAATTTTCAATTTCCCAGAAAGAATTAGAAGAACATAGCTATATATGGGAGATTGACTGAAATCATAAATGTGTTTGTGATTTCAACAATTTTTCAATTTACAAATACATGCTAATGTGAAATTATGAGCATACCCAATTGATAGAATGTGGCTTTTTGTTGTGGCAGTTCCAATATCAATCTATGTGTTCACCATGCCATTGCCATACCTTGGTGTTGCCTCCTCTCTTCCAGCAGGTTTTATGACAGGGGCCATCATTCTCATTTTTGGCTTACTCATTTATGCATGGACCCCTTCAAATGGTTCCTTCTCAGCTCCCACCTAGAATGAGTTAACATGTCATTGAACACAGTAAAACAGCAGAAGGAACTAACTCATGTTCACTTCTCAGTGGTGGCTAAAACAAGGAAAAAGAATGTCTTGTTCTTGTAATTGCTGGAAAGCGTTTTTTATGAGCTAAGCTCAATTTAGAAAGAAATATTCTAGAATGTAGATTGTTGGAGATCTATTTCCGTTAAAGATAACCTTAAATTATAATATTATATAAGTGGGATAAATTTTATCAAAAAGTTAAGATTTATCCTGTTTATGTATTATAATTTTATTTTATTTTTAACTGATACGAAATCTCTAACATAAATTTAAGTTCAATTTTTGTATAAGCTAATAAAAAAGTAAATAGAGAATAAAAGTCATTTTGTTCATGCTGGACAATTTGGATGTGCTAAGAGAAATCCAATATGTTCTTGATCACTAAGAACACAAGTGATTATGTATGTATATACCATTTGGTAAAAAGCATTGGCGTTTCTTTTTCCTAAAACTTCTCAGTAGAAGAGCGTACCTTTTGAAGAATAACTACTGGAGCTTAATTTCAGAGTAAATTCATCGTGCATATGACCTAAATTAGTTTGTTTTTCTTTTAATTTTTTGTTATTTGTGAGTTTAACATGAGAAAATCCTTTTCTTTATTACTTCATCCATGTGATAAATTTAGTGTAAAACGTTGTTTGTACATACATAGAAGTAATAGTTTTAAACATAATCACCATAATATATTATTCCCGAAGAACTATAAGTAATTATGATATAAACTTTAATCGGATTTTGATGTTTTGAGGCAAACTGAGAAACATACTACAATTAATTAAGCAAAAAAGAAAAGAAAAGAAACAGAAAACGTCAGTTAAACAAAATGTTTCAGGTTGAAGATATGAATTTGTTTGCTTTTTTATAAATGAGAAAGTTAAAAATAAATATAAAAAAAAAGTTAAAACTCTCCAATAATTATCATATTTGTACTGAAATCTTAACTTGATCTTCAAATTTCAAGTTGTCTTAATTAAGTCTTATTTTTCTAAAATGAGTAATAAATAAGTCTTTTTGTTAAGTGGACATATAACTTTTATTTTGGACTCTTGCTTCTTTCTACAATTATAAATTGGAAGCTAAAGAGTGCAACAAGAACACACCAAAGGAGGAGAAGAAAACCACTTAGAAGAGAAAGAGAGCCACGGTGAAGGAGAAAAATAGAGAGTTCTAAAAGATGGAGTTTTGTATATCATTCCGAGAGACTGAGATTCATAGAGAGATATTGAGAGAGTTAGAAAAACATTGTAATCCTACTTTTATAGTAGATATATTTTTCTAAACAAGATTTCGTGGTTTTTCTTGAAAGGATTTCCACATAAAAAATTTTGATATTATTTTTTTTTATGCTTTCACGTAGTGTCTATTTTGGATTAAGACTATGATATGTTAACAACTTTTTGACAATAGATTATGTATCACTATTTTATTAGTTCGTTTATTTGAAACGGACCAATCACAAGTTACCTTGCGAAAAAGTTATAAAAAAAATCGTTAAAAAGACATTTTCCTTTGAATTAATAGAAGAAGGAATAAGTATAGTTGTTTCCAAACATAAATATTTCTTTCTACCTTCTAAGAATATCCGAAAAAAAAAACATTTTAAAAAATAATCAACTTATTACCACGTTTTTATCTAGTTAAATTTAATTCTGTAGCAAATTTTAGTATTAGATTAATAATTGAGTTGCAAGATAATGCTACGAATTACTTGAATTAATTTTAAATTTGGACCTTCTTCTAACTTATGTAATTTGCTTTATATTTTAAAATGTTTTTTCTATTTGTAAATTTATTATTTAAATTAGCATATTGTGAAGACCAATAAGTTCAAATGTTCCCGTCAATTAATTTGTAAGTGCAACAAATCATTATCAATGCTTAAGAAATCATTTTTCTTCAATGAACAAAGAAAAAGATGAATTATGTGTATGGTAGATATCAAGGTGTTCACGAGTAGTCTTAATAAATACATTTTTATGGTAGTAATTAAATATTATATTAATGATGGGGCAAAATTATTTAACATTGAGAAACTAAACAAATATGCAATTAAATTTTTAAAATTATTAAAATTATACACTCAATATGAAGGAAAACTGGATTTAGCTAAATTACATAAAGTATTTAATAAATATAATAAACAGTATTATTGCGTGTTAAATACATATATGGGTGGTATTAACTACACCACATTTAATGAACACGATAAATAAAACTTATTTAATAATTTAATACATTAGGTGGTGTGATCTTGAAAATAATTAAATTTTATTTAATAAATAACTTGTGAATATGTAAGTTTATTTGAGAAGTGATATATTTTTGATAAATTAGGTGGTGTTCATNCTACAATTAATTAAGCAAAAAAGAAAAGAAAAGAAACAGAAAACGTCAGTTAAACAAAATGTTTCAGGTTGAAGATATGAATTTGTTTGCTTTTTGTATTTGGCCTAGTTATATATATATATTAATCGATATATCATCATTTTAAAATTTCTTAATCAAACAATTATTATTATTTTATCAAGTTAATAGTAATAGCAATTTAAGTACGAGTTAATAATTTTTTATTGAGAAAAATGAGAAAGTTAAAAATACATATATAAAAAAAGTTAAAACTCTTCCATAATTCTCATGTTTGTATTGAAATCTTAATTTGATCTTCAAATTTCAAGTTGATTTAATTAAGTCTTAATTTTCTAAAATGAGTAATAAATAAGTCTTTATGTTAAGTGGACAAATAACTCTTATTTTGGACTCTTGCTTCTTTCTACAATTATAAATTGGAAGCTAAAGAGTGCAAGAACACACCAAAGGAGGATAAGAAAACCACTGAGAAGAGAAAGAGAGCCACGGTGAAGGAGAGAAATAGAGAGTTTGTGGGAGAGTTTTAAAAGATGGAGTTTTGTATATTATTCCGAGAGGATGAGATTCATAGAGAGATATTGAGAGAGTTAGTATTGAGAGAGTTAGACAAATACTGTAATCCTACTTTTATAGCAGACATATTTTTCTGGACAAGATTTCGTGGTTTTTCTTGAAAGGGTTTTCATATAAAAATTTTCGATATTATTTCTTTTCATGCTTTCATTTGTATGCTTTCCCGTAGTGTCTATTTTGGATTAAGACCATGATATGTTAACAACTTTTTGACAATAGATTATGTATCACTATTTTATTAGTTCGTTTATTTGAAACAGATAAATCCCAAATTACCTTATGAAAAAATTATAAAAAAAAATTGTTAAAAAGACATTTTCTTTTGAATTAAAAGAAGAAGGAATAAGTATCATTGTTTCCCAACATAAATATCTCTTTCTACCTTCTAAGAATATCCGAAAAAGAAAGACATTTTAAAAAGTAATCAACTTATTACGACGTTTTTATCTAGTTAAGTTTAATTCTGTAGCAAATTTTTAGTATTAGATTGGTTTAATACCTCTTTTGGTCCCTCGAAAGGGGGCAAAAGTTCAATTCGGTCCTACCTTTTTTTAGAAGTTCAATGTGGTNTGTTATTTGAATAATCATTTCAATACTCTATGGCTCTCTGTTCCTCACAGAAAATGGATTCATACAACTTCTTTCTGATCTGAAAATATAGTTTTTCTGACCAAATTTTCAAAAAGCCAAAAAATGGTTGATAAGAACCTTTTTTCTCCTGTAAAAAATGTTATTGATTCAAACCTTTTTGCGTTATTTTTGGTTAACATTTTTCTTTCAAATTTTGTCTATTTTTTGTGTACACTACTGTAACTGAACTTCAGATAGTTTAAACATAACAGATTATTCTTAAACCATTATTCACATAATAAATCTGTATAAAAAATTTATATAGTTAATTATAATAATAAACTATACTGTTATACTATTATATAAAAAGATTCTCTAGTTTGATATACACTTTTTTAAAGTATTTTTTAAATCAAAATTATTATTTTACTGATTTTATTCTTTTAAGTGATTTTTTTTACTTCAACTGTTTTTTAATTTGACTTTTTTTAAAAAAAGTTTAACTATTTTTAAAAAAAAAACCTAAAATAACTATTACAATAAATAAATTATCTAAGAAAATAAACATTATTTATAATAAAATTTTAAAAATTATTTAAATTTATTTTTATAGTAATAATTTTTTTATCATAAAAAATGGACAGGTGCATGTATTTTTACTAGTTTTTCACTAGTTGATAATAAAAGGATTATTAATTCGAAACGGATTAGCAATAAACAACAATTTGGGATGGTTTTAAAGAGAGAATTCAAATGAAAGCGAGATTAGGAGATGAGTTTATGACTATTTGGAGAATCTTATTAAAGCATATGAAATACTTTTTTTTCTAAATGTTAAAATTGATGTGTGTATGTTAAAAATAAAATTTTATAAACTAATAATTCTTTAAATTGTTCTTTTTAAATTAATGTAAAATAAGAAAAACTTATATATAGATGACTCCGTCAAATCATTGGAACTTGGAATCAACTTTGAAAAATATAAATAAGAACTTTGATAAATATAAATAGGAAGTAAAGAGGATATGATACAATAATAGTTAGCCTTTTAATCTATTAAGAAGGATATAGTATTTATATTCTCGTTAAGTATAAACAAAAACTACTTTGATAAATATAAATGAAAAAATAATAGAATATAAATTTATGTATTAACGAGTGGTTGGTTATGCTTTTTAATTAAGTTTTTTATATCTTCTATACTAACTACCTTAAAAGGGTAAAATTGAAACAATAAAATAAAATATGCATATAGTTATGCGTATAATTATTTTAAAAGGTTTTGTTAGTTATTTTATTTTTTTTTCATAAGTTTTTTATTATAATTATTTATTATTTCAAAGTTGATAACTTGATCATTGTTGTTAAAAAATGTTTGAACTTTAATTTGTCTGTTTTTCAAATAATTTAGTTTGAAACTTTAATTTTTAATTAATATATTTATAATAATATTTGATTAAAAAGGATAAATACTTTAATTGTACAAATATAAAATAATGATTCGAGTGATGATTTTATTGTAATAAATATATGAAGTAAATTAAAAGAACAAAAAATTCTGAAATGATAATCTGTTAAATTGAATTGACTTACAAAATTTTTAAATCATCAAAGTGAATTGGATCGACTCACTTAAAAGTTTATAGGAGAATGTTTGAATTTGAAAATAAATCAAGTTGAAAATTTGTCATATTTGTAAGTATTAGGAGATTAGTTTTTGTTTATTTTTCTTTGCTAAATTGACAAATATATATAGATTAATATATATTTGTAATTTTGTAACAATTTTTTTAAAATAACCTATTTTAACAAATTAATTTGTTATTATTAAATTACACATAAAAAAGTAGATGAAAGATACACTATAGTGAATAGACATAACAAATTACATTAAAAACTTTATATAATTTAATCAAAATGACAATTTAATTCCAAAGTAATTGTAAATTACAATAACAAAACGTGTAACAATCACGTTGTAAAAAAGTTAACGCACTACTAAAAACATAATAAATAATCATCTCAAAATATTAATATATAATGTTATTATTGTTATTATAAACATAAATAATACACAATAATCTATTAAAAAAATGAAACATAGAAACTAATTAATTTTTTTAAATCAATTATGATATAACTCTTCTGTTTAAATACTTAAAAAATAATAATCAAATTTCTTTAATCAAAATTTTATTTTTTTAATACAATACAAAAATTTAAATATTATTTTTTAACTTTTAATCACACAAATATTAATTTCAATTATTTATTTATCCAAAATCATAAAAACCAATTCTTAAATACATAGTCATACACCAATTTAACTATTGTTATACATTTCAACATGCAACAAATCTACATGTAAAAATATTTTAACAAAGATTACCGTATATTAATTTTTAACTTCTATATCAAACCTATATATTATATATAATTATAATAATAAAAAATACACATTTTAAATTAATTTATACAAATATAATAATAATGATATTGTTTTCTTAAAAAAGTTTTTTAAAAGAAAAAGTACAGAAGTGCACAGGGATGTCATGGTAGTTTAATAGAATTGGTGTGAGATGATGATTTATCTGTAAAAAGAGTTGAAGAATGTAAAAATGGAAGTAAAAACAGAAAGAGTGATGTGATGAGAGTTGTATTGTATTGTTGGAGACTTGTTGAGACTTGGAAAAGGGAAAAGCATTTTTATAATTACAGATGTAAAACAGCAAAATCCATTTTTATTATTACCTGTTCCGAGAAATGCTGGCCACCATTGTCTGAATAAAAAAGTCAGCCTTTTCCAAAGGAAGAGACAAGCCAAAGACTCTTAATTTGCTCCCTCTAATTCTCTTCACCAACACCCCTTTTAACACCCTTTCAAATTTCCCCATACCTTTTTTTTAGACAATTTTTTTTACCTCTTTTCCAACAACAGACACTTCCCCTCCCTAATGCTAACACCTTCTCTCCAGAAAACAAATACAACATAATTTTTCAGCCCTCAAATCACACCACCTTCACCTATATCTATCAACTCACATCCTTTCCTTTCCCTCCACCCCTTTTGTTCCTGTTCTCCCTTCCATTCCACCATGGGCAACTGTTGCTCAGGTGGCACCAATGATTCTGAAAACAAGGGAGAAACCAACCAACAAAACGACAACCAAGGGGGAACGGCAACCACCCCTCCACAATCTAAGCCTAACCATCCTCCCACCAAGCACTCCAAGCCTGCCCCCATTGGGCCTGTTCTTGGAAGGCCCATGGAGGATGTTAGAAGTACTTACAGCATGGGGAAAGAGCTGGGGAGAGGCCAGTTTGGTGTCACACATTTGTGCACACACAAGAGCACAGGAAAGCAATATGCCTGCAAAACCATTGCCAAGAGAAAGCTGGTTAATAAGGAGGACATTGAGGATGTGAAAAGGGAGGTCCAGATCATGCACCATCTCTCAGGGCAGCCCAACATTGTGGAGCTTGTCAGTGTTTTTGAAGACAAACAATCTGTTCATTTGGTTATGGAGTTGTGTGCAGGGGGTGAGCTCTTTGATCGCATCATTGCAAAGGGACATTACACTGAACGTGCAGCAGCTTCCCTCTTGAGAACCATCGTGCAGATTGTCCACACCTGCCATTCCATGGGAGTCATTCACAGAGATCTTAAGCCTGAAAATTTCCTTCTCTCCAGCAAGGAGGAAAATGCACCTCTCAAGGCAACCGATTTCGGTTTATCAGTTTTTTACAAGCAAGGTAAATAATCATCATCATCTCACCCTTCTCTCTTCTTCTGCTTCTCTTTCAATTCTTATCAGCTTTCATTCAATTCAATTTCTGGGATCTCTGTAACAATTGTTTCTGGGATCTCTGAGATTATATATATCAGTCACATTTATCTGTAATATTAAGAATCGTGACAAAACCATAATCATGACTGTAATTTAAAACCTGCGTAACAAATGTGGATAANGCCCCCATTGGGCCTGTTCTTGGAAGGCCCATGGAGGATGTTAGAAGTACTTACAGCATGGGGAAAGAGCTGGGGAGAGGCCAGTTTGGTGTCACACATTTGTGCACACACAAGAGCACAGGAAAGCAATATGCCTGCAAAACCATTGCCAAGAGAAAGCTGGTTAATAAGGAGGACATTGAGGATGTGAAAAGGGAGGTCCAGATCATGCACCATCTCTCAGGGCAGCCCAACATTGTGGAGCTTGTCAGTGTTTTTGAAGACAAACAATCTGTTCATTTGGTTATGGAGTTGTGTGCAGGGGGTGAGCTCTTTGATCGCATCATTGCAAAGGGACATTACACTGAACGTGCAGCAGCTTCCCTCTTGAGAACCATCGTGCAGATTGTCCACACCTGCCATTCCATGGGAGTCATTCACAGAGATCTTAAGCCTGAAAATTTCCTTCTCTCCAGCAAGGAGGAAAATGCACCTCTCAAGGCAACCGATTTCGGTTTATCAGTTTTTTACAAGCAAGGTAAATAATCATCATCATCTCACCCTTCTCTCTTCTTCTGCTTCTCTTTCAATTCTTATCAGCTTTCATTCAATTCAATTTCTGGGATCTCTGTAACAATTGTTTCTGGGATCTCTGAGATTATATATATCAGTCACATTTATCTGTAATATTAAGAATCGTGACAAAACCATAATCATGACTGTAATTTAAAACCTGCGTAACAAATGTGGATAAAAAACTCACATCACCTGTGCCTCGTCTTGATAGAACTTCTGTTTGGGAAGATTTCTGCTAAACAATGGAATCCTTTTGACAGGAGAATTGTTTAAGGACATTGTTGGAAGCGCATATTACATTGCACCAGAGGTCTTGAAGAGGAAATATGGTCCAGAAGTTGACATTTGGAGTATTGGTGTCATGCTATACATTCTTCTATCTGGTGTTCCACCATTTTGGGCAGGTTATATTCTTTCACTCAATCATAAAGCTACCTCTAGAAAACACTATAAAATCGATCGTATATCTGCATGACACTGAAACCAAAACATGATTTTGACAGAATCCGAAAATGGAATATTCAAGGCAATTCTGCGAGGTCATATTGACTTTACAAGCGATCCATGGCCATCCATTTCGCCTGCAGCAAAAGATCTCGTGAGGAAAATGTTGAATTCGGACCCCAGACAGAGGCTGACAGCGTACGAAGTTCTGAGTAAGTGTAACACTAGCTTACTTTCTAAGAAAAACTTGAACTTAACGACGAATTAATGGTTTGAAAATTAATTTTACTTTAGCATCAACATGATTAGTTCTAATGTGAAAAACAGATCACCCATGGATCAAGGAGGATGGAGAAGCACCAGATAAACCTCTTGACAACGCAGTACTGAATAGGCTCAAGCAGTTCAGAGCAATGAACGAATTCAAGAAAGTTGCTCTAAGGGTAATAATTCATTCTATTTAGGCTTTCTCGCCATTCTTTGTTAATAAATCAATCAATGGTTTGGTTAGAGATGGCAAAAACAAAACTACCTGGTCTGTATTTTCCACTGATTCGCATATGAATACGAATATAGGTCATCGCGGGCTGCCTATCAGAGGAAGAAATCATGGGATTGAAGCAGATGTTCAAGGGGATGGACACTGACAACAGCGGCACCATTACAATTGAAGAGCTCAAACAAGGGCTTGCAAAACAAGGGACCAAGCTAACAGAACAAGAAGTCAAGCAATTAATGGAAGCCGTAAGTTCTCTCTCCTTTTCTAAGTATTGCATCAGAAAACAAGTTCTTCCCAATGCCATTACTCAAACCATTTTCTTTACTTCTGCATACTACAGGCAGATGCCGATGGCAATGGAACCATTGATTACGATGAATTCATCACAGCAACAATGCACATGAACCGCATGAACAAAGAAGATCATCTTTATACTGCCTTCCAATACTTTGACAAAGATAACAGCGGGTAAAGACAAAAAATATCAACTAGACTTCAATATTTATCAGTCATCCCTTCGGAAATTGATTGGTGTTAAACGTTCTAATCTCATTGTTTTGTCATAATTAGGTACATTACCATTGAAGAACTAGAACAGGCTCTTATCGAGTTCAACATGCACGATGGTAGGGACATCAAGGATATCATTTCAGAAGTTGATGCAGATAATGTAAGTTTTTCTTCACTCAACGACTTCAATATGCTAATACATATAACTTTAAATAAAAACCGAGACACAATTATGTCATTTCTAAATAATTCCAATCTATAATAGTGAATTCAAGAGAATGTTATTAGCACTTCTATAGTTCCAATTCAACTAACTTTCTATCACATATGCGGTTAACAACTAGCATACTCTTGTGATACAGCACATCTGAATTACGATTAAGAAAATTTATGAAAAAATTGTCATTGCAGGATGGCCGGATTAACTACGATGAATTTGCTGCAATGATGAACAAAGGAAACCTAGAAGTTAATACCAAGAAGAGGCGTGATTCAACCTTATATTAGTTGGGGATTATACAAATATTTAAAAGGCATCATGGCCTCTTTAGGTCCTGTGTAATTGGTTGGTGCAGATGCTGATAAGCGAGTGAAATATCAAGGAGAGTTGTGGTGCATGACCGCTGTTTGGTTGGGACTGAGGATTTAACGTGGGGAAAGGGTTAAGGTGGTAAACAAACAAAATTTGAGGGGGAAAAGAACTTGAATCAACCATTGAGAAATGTAAACACACACACACACATATATGCGGGGTTGCTTCTCTTGTATTGCTTC
This sequence comes from Vigna umbellata, assembly GCF_018835915.1. Next base: position 20,499 of record NW_025904492.1, read on the forward strand.
TCACTTAGGAATCAAATCAAAAAGGATTTTAAATTATGTATAGATTCCTTTTCAACACTAGGTTCAAATGCATTCATTGTTAAGATTCTACATTTCAATACCCTTTCAATCAAACAGAAAGAATCGGTATAAGGTTTCCACTCTTGAAATTAATGCTGAATTCCGCTATATTTTCAGATTCAGATTTAATATCAAAGAAACTAACAGTACTCGTCTGTTCAACATAAAAAATGGCTCTTGCAGAACGCACGATTACATTATCAGTGAGTTTGAATTAAAATAGAGTAATTCATGGCCACATTAATTTTAGCAATTTTCAAGTCCATACATAATCCTTATGCAACACCCATAATTTCGAAGACAAGACTCTTTTAAGAATAAATCAGAGATAAATACGATACAAGAGAAAACAAGGTAGTAAGAATCACCAGATTGAATCCAAGGTTTGAAACTTTTCATTTGGTTAACTGGTCCATTCAAAACCCATCTGTTTCCGATAATTGCTACAAAACTCAGCACAAAAAAAAGAGTCTCCTCTAGGAACAAAAATGGCTTCAACCAAAATTAGCAATCAGATTGAAGAGGTTGTTTAAACATTGTTGGCAAACATATAATGCGCAGAATCAAGGATTGAGAAAACAGGTACATGAAAGCTCCTCAGAAGCCGACTTCAAACCAAATGAATTCAGAATGGGGAAAACAGAAGGAAACCCTCAAGGAACCTCGTATAGTGACTTGCAAAAACAAATTTCATTTAATTCAATACACAGACGGCAAGCACAACATAGAAAAAAATACCTAAATTTACCAAAGAGAAAAGGAAAGGCCTTCAAAAAGCTGGAAGCAACAATCTTCGAGTTCCCCCACTTCAAACTTTCAAAGTGCAAAAGAAATAAACCTTTCATGCCCTCTTCCTTGATAACTCTTACGTTGACAGAAAGAATAAAGCATTACCTAACCTTTCCACCCCTAAAACTAACGCTGATCTCAGCTGCACATCGAGAATCAAGAGTAAAAGGAAATTAACGCCAATTCAACTCAATACAATACGCCGCAACGAGAAATTCACTCAACATCTGAATCACGCTTGAAAGAACATCAAAGCAACTTATGCATCCAATATTACTCGAACAACAACACAATTACACGGTAGATGCACATACAGAGTGCGTTTGTCGAAAACCCTAACTAACAACCAGAAGCATTTCCGATGAATTTATGTTTCATTTCATTCATTCTAATAGTAACACTCATTTAATCATAAGCATTAATAGTCACTTATACTTACTCCAATAACAATACATTAAACCGTCAACACAGTCTCGAAAACCCTAACTAACATCCCAAGGATTTTGCGAGAACGAACTATTTACTTATCTTTGGTGGAGACGCCGTACTTCTCCTGCATACGCGCAATCTCATCCTCCTTCTTCTTCTGATCGAACTTCTTGCTCATCTTCGCTTGCTGATAATACAGCACGATAAGGTAGCGATTCGCAACATTGAAGCCGGAGAGGTGATCGACGGCGGTTTTAGCGTCGTAGATGTCCTCGTAAACAACGAAGGCGGTTCCGCGCGTGTCCTTATTGGTGCCGATGCGGATCTGGCGAATCGCGCCGTATTTGCCGAAGATGTCGTACATCTCCTCGCTCGTAATGTTGAAGGGAAGGTTGCGCACGTACAGAACGCGGTTTACCTCCGGCGGCAGCCGCGTATTGCCTTTCCGGAGACTGATCGCCGCCATAGCCGCAAGCAGGGAAAGTGAGGGTAATTTTCGAGAGGCAGAGGAGAAAGAAAAAGAAAGATTACCTAAACCTGGGTATTTTACTTTATTTTCACAAGATCCTATTTACTCCGCATTTTTTTTAACAAAATTGCCCTAGTATCTTTTTAAAATTACTTGAGTGAGATGAAAAAAAAAGCAAGTCCTATAAAACTGATTTCATTGTATGAAAACACAATTTCGATGTATATTTCCTAAATATAAGTGAAACCCTAAGTAAAACCCTCGTTAAAAATATGTTTAATATCTTAATAGGTTTCTATTTTCATCCAGAATTTTAAATAGGTTATTTTTTTTTTCGACATCATTTCAATTGAGTCATTATTTTTGTAAAATTGAATCAAATAGGACATTTCCGTCAAATTGAAATGACAAGGGTAGGCTGACACTGCCAACATACCCTTCTTAACAGCGTCATTTCAATTTGACGGAAAGTTCCTATTTGATTCAATTTTACAAAAATAAGAACTCAATTTAGATGCCAAAAAAGAAAGAGACCTGTTTGAAATTCAGAGTAAAAATAAGGACGTATTGAGACATTAAACCTTAAAAATATTATTTCAAGTTTACTATTATTTTAAGAAAAGGATAACGATGAAATTTTTTAATGATAAAACTAAATCGTATTTCTGGATATGATTTTGCTTTCTTTTTAATAAATATTAACATTGATATTTATATGTAAAGAGGTTTTTTTCTACGCTTTTTTTTTCAATTTTATTTTTTAAATAATCATTATGTTATATTAAAGTAATTATAATTTTAACTTTACTCTGTAAATAATGTTAATCTAAATTTAGTAATTTTATAAATTAAAATTTATTTTATCATTTTATCATTTTATCCTTTTGATAACTATTTCTTAAATTTAAATAGTTTTTTAATAATAAATATTATACAATCAATTTGTAGGAAGTTGGCTTAGAGAACTCATCCTATAAAAAGTCCTACCAAAATAACTTGAGAGCTCGATTAGAGACACTCAATAATTACTTTAATAATACTAATTATAAAAAAAACCTAATTCTCATAATATCTAACTAATTTGACTATTTTATTGTTTTTTATACAAAATAAAAATAATTATTAAAGAAAAAAAACCTCGTGCATGTAANATTCATGGCCACATTAATTTTAGCAATTTTCAAGTCCATACATAATCCTTATGCAACACCCATAATTTCGAAGACAAGACTCTTTTAAGAATAAATCAGAGATAAATACGATACAAGAGAAAACAAGGTAGTAAGAATCACCAGATTGAATCCAAGGTTTGAAACTTTTCATTTGGTTAACTGGTCCATTCAAAACCCATCTGTTTCCGATAATTGCTACAAAACTCAGCACAAAAAAAAGAGTCTCCTCTAGGAACAAAAATGGCTTCAACCAAAATTAGCAATCAGATTGAAGAGGTTGTTTAAACATTGTTGGCAAACATATAATGCGCAGAATCAAGGATTGAGAAAACAGGTACATGAAAGCTCCTCAGAAGCCGACTTCAAACCAAATGAATTCAGAATGGGGAAAACAGAAGGAAACCCTCAAGGAACCTCGTATAGTGACTTGCAAAAACAAATTTCATTTAATTCAATACACAGACGGCAAGCACAACATAGAAAAAAATACCTAAATTTACCAAAGAGAAAAGGAAAGGCCTTCAAAAAGCTGGAAGCAACAATCTTCGAGTTCCCCCACTTCAAACTTTCAAAGTGCAAAAGAAATAAACCTTTCATGCCCTCTTCCTTGATAACTCTTACGTTGACAGAAAGAATAAAGCATTACCTAACCTTTCCACCCCTAAAACTAACGCTGATCTCAGCTGCACATCGAGAATCAAGAGTAAAAGGAAATTAACGCCAATTCAACTCAATACAATACGCCGCAACGAGAAATTCACTCAACATCTGAATCACGCTTGAAAGAACATCAAAGCAACTTATGCATCCAATATTACTCGAACAACAACACAATTACACGGTAGATGCACATACAGAGTGCGTTTGTCGAAAACCCTAACTAACAACCAGAAGCATTTCCGATGAATTTATGTTTCATTTCATTCATTCTAATAGTAACACTCATTTAATCATAAGCATTAATAGTCACTTATACTTACTCCAATAACAATACATTAAACCGTCAACACAGTCTCGAAAACCCTAACTAACATCCCAAGGATTTTGCGAGAACGAACTATTTACTTATCTTTGGTGGAGACGCCGTACTTCTCCTGCATACGCGCAATCTCATCCTCCTTCTTCTTCTGATCGAACTTCTTGCTCATCTTCGCTTGCTGATAATACAGCACGATAAGGTAGCGATTCGCAACATTGAAGCCGGAGAGGTGATCGACGGCGGTTTTAGCGTCGTAGATGTCCTCGTAAACAACGAAGGCGGTTCCGCGCGTGTCCTTATTGGTGCCGATGCGGATCTGGCGAATCGCGCCGTATTTGCCGAAGATGTCGTACATCTCCTCGCTCGTAATGTTGAAGGGAAGGTTGCGCACGTACAGAACGCGGTTTACCTCCGGCGGCAGCCGCGTATTGCCTTTCCGGAGACTGATCGCCGCCATAGCCGCAAGCAGGGAAAGTGAGGGTAATTTTCGAGAGGCAGAGGAGAAAGAAAAAGAAAGATTACCTAAACCTGGGTATTTTACTTTATTTTCACAAGATCCTATTTACTCCGCATTTTTTTTAACAAAATTGCCCTAGTATCTTTTTAAAATTACTTGAGTGAGATGAAAAAAAAAGCAAGTCCTATAAAACTGATTTCATTGTATGAAAACACAATTTCGATGTATATTTCCTAAATATAAGTGAAACCCTAAGTAAAACCCTCGTTAAAAATATGTTTAATATCTTAATAGGTTTCTATTTTCATCCAGAATTTTAAATAGGTTATTTTTTTTTTCGACATCATTTCAATTGAGTCATTATTTTTGTAAAATTGAATCAAATAGGACATTTCCGTCAAATTGAAATGACAAGGGTAGGCTGACACTGCCAACATACCCTTCTTAACAGCGTCATTTCAATTTGACGGAAAGTTCCTATTTGATTCAATTTTACAAAAATAAGAACTCAATTTAGATGCCAAAAAAGAAAGAGACCTGTTTGAAATTCAGAGTAAAAATAAGGACGTATTGAGACATTAAACCTTAAAAATATTATTTCAAGTTTACTATTATTTTAAGAAAAGGATAACGATGAAATTTTTTAATGATAAAACTAAATCGTATTTCTGGATATGATTTTGCTTTCTTTTTAATAAATATTAACATTGATATTTATATGTAAAGAGGTTTTTTTCTACGCTTTTTTTTTCAATTTTATTTTTTAAATAATCATTATGTTATATTAAAGTAATTATAATTTTAACTTTACTCTGTAAATAATGTTAATCTAAATTTAGTAATTTTATAAATTAAAATTTATTTTATCATTTTATCATTTTATCCTTTTGATAACTATTTCTTAAATTTAAATAGTTTTTTAATAATAAATATTATACAATCAATTTGTAGGAAGTTGGCTTAGAGAACTCATCCTATAAAAAGTCCTACCAAAATAACTTGAGAGCTCGATTAGAGACACTCAATAATTACTTTAATAATACTAATTATAAAAAAAACCTAATTCTCATAATATCTAACTAATTTGACTATTTTATTGTTTTTTATACAAAATAAAAATAATTATTAAAGAAAAAAAACCTCGTGCATGTAAGATGGATCGATGAAGCGATTTGGCCTAGACGTCTAGGATAAATTGGATGGAGTGATTGGCAAAGATGGTCGTACTATTTTGATGATTATGCAGACATGCTAATGGAATGACTAATATGGCGTGATGGTTTGGTTGTCCAAGTTGGCCATGATGGACGGAATAATCGATCTTGCTTGGGTGTTTAGGATAAACTAGATAGACTAGCTAGTTAGGATGACTGGGTTAGCTTAATGATTATGTTGATGGGTTAGGTGAATGATCAAAATGGACTGGCTAACCGATCTTGCTCGAGTGTCTAGGATGGACTGGTTGGGCAGGACATCAATTACGCTTTTGAGGAACTTGGATGAAATTGAACATTTACATAATGGTCCTAGATTAGTACTGACAATATTGACAAACCATGTTATAGGAGCAAAAATTATTATAGAAAATAAGACCAATTATGAAGTATATATACCATAAATGTCTATGTCTCCATCATAGTCACCATGATTTATTATATGCAATTACTCTTAAAAAATCATAAGGACAATCATTAATAATTAATATAAGTAGGATTATACTTACCATCTCCAGTTTTTAGCCATAACCAACTATATGTTACAATATTTAAAGTACAGAGCAGAGATAGACTCAAAATACTTACACATGACAACTATAAAAATCTTTTGGATTATACGACAAATACAATTTAAACTCAAAATACTAACACATTAGAAAAATCTTTTGAATTATACAACAAATACAATTTAAAGAAGTTTCCAAAATAATGACAAGTGAATACCAAACCAAATTGTCTTATATGTATTCATTACCACATTTATCTCTAATTATTTCATATCAAATTTAGTTTACAATAACATTAATAAAAGACTTGGTCTGTTGGACTAAATTAACTATTATAATGAAAATACTATCTAAAAAATAAAAAAATTATAAAAATTATTTAAATTTACTTATATAATTATAATAATAATTTGTTTATTATTGTAAAAAAGAATAAACACACATGGATATATATGTATTTTGATTCGTAATTTCTAGACTAGTTTAGAATAAATTCAAAAGGAAAGATAGATTAGTTGATTCAATAACTCGTAAATTTATTTCCACATTAACGTAGACATGCATCATACTATACTACATCATTTTTAAATAATTTATAATTAATTCCCTTTTAAAAATTCAACTAATTTATTATTTTATATTTCTTTTACTGTTTTAATTTTTGTGTATTATTGTTTTTCTATCCTAACACAAGAAAAAATAGTTTTTTTACTGTTAAAACAGCTTAGTAAAACCACACTTTAAAGCAACTTCAATGTTAGCTCATACATTTCTTCAAGGGCAATGGTATATTAACAGGTTCCATTCATTTTGGCATATTTTTTTATAATGGAAAGTAGAGAATATTTTTTTTTCTTTCTTCAATAACAAAAAAAAAAAAAATGCTTCAAGCAACTGATATTTTGTTTAAGCATGGTAATTAATTTGTGTTTTTTAAAATTAATGAGATTTCATTTTTTACAAATATTTTTATTAGTTTTAATTCTCTTAATTTCTCCCATTAATAATTGTATTCTTAAATTTTTGTGTGGGCTATACATGTATAGTTACAGTAAGGTTCAACAAAAATTAGATTTTCAAAAAGTCTAGTCTTAATGTATTCGGTTGAATTGGAAGTGACTCTAGGATATTTTTTTAAAGGAAAATGATTTATAGAATATATATTAATACATTAGTTTTTATATAAAAATTAGCCACTCAAACGTATAGTATGATTCTTAAAGAAATTAGCACACAAGCGTATAGTTACATGCTAATTAAATGGAGTAAATTTTAAACTCAATTGTTTTCTTAAATAAATTATGAATAAATAAAAATAACGGTATAATATTCATTATCAATTTTTAAGTATAAGATAATTTATATATTCAAAACATTTACTTATATATATATATATATAATAGATATATATATATATATATATATTATCATCAACAAATATTAGTTGTGGATATTTTGTAAATGGAAGAGTTGAACCTAAAATCTTTTCTATCATTCTTTCTAACTTTATTACTAAGAAAATCTTATAACTCAATTTATTATATGAAATATTTAATGAACATGTAACCAGAAAAAATATTGACATACTTTTTTTAAGGACAAATTTAAAATATTATTTACTATTTCTTTTTAGTTTCGTCAATTTACACATTTTCATTGAAAAAAGTGTGTGGATGAACTTTTTAACACAAAATAACTATCATATCAAAGTTGGAAAATATTAGGTTATAATTTTTAAAATCTCATAATAGAAGAAAAATATAAGTGGACAAGCACATTTTTTTGTCCTACTTTAACTCTACTCACAACACATTAATCTACAAACACACAAATTCTGTTAACCCTTTCTTTTAAACTTGATATTTTAAGTCTTGGTGTAACAATCATTAGTTTTATCATAGTTTTTTATAGTTAAAATTTGAATGATTGCAATATATTTTATAGAGTAGTAGTAACAAACAATTCATTTGTAGAATCAGTGGTTAGCCCATGTTCGTAGGATCCCTCGCCATTCTACCGGTTCTGGATTAATGAGGGGTTCTGATTCTTAAATTACAGGATTATTTAATCATGATATAGGAAGTTGAAATAGTGGTAAGAGAAAGAAAAAGTTGATGAAGTTGTGTATCGTTAAAATGGTAAGTTTCATGTATGAGTTTACTACTTGTAAGACTGTAGATTCATTCGGTAATTGTAAAGGGTTAATACATTATGAAATAGATTAATGAACATGGATCAAAAAAAAATTTTGGGGGAAAAATGAAAACAGGCTCTAAATGAAATCCTTAATTGTCATTTAAATATTTTTACCTGAGTCTATGTCACAAAATGAGCAACAACAATTGTATTGACCAATATTATTTTATGCAGAAAGATATGTTGTAATATCTGTGCCTGATTTGGAGGAGAGTGGAACCAAGAAGCACAAAGAGCTACTAACTATTCAACGGTGTTCACCCAAGCTCAAAAAAACAAAAAACATAAAAAAACCAAATGTAAATGTCTTGAAAATGAACGAGAGTTTGTTATTGCCAAACATGGTGCAGCTCCTTTTCATCATGGCTTATGCTCAAGAAGATCTTAGTGGTGAGGATTCAAAATTGTATGTGTTTCTTCAAAATTTCAATGATTGTCACATAAATTATATGCATGTTGAATACATAAAAATCACTACATATAAATCATGATTGTCAAAATGACATACACCAATAGATTAATTTAGGCAAGTTACTATGAAGTTTGTTTCAACATTTGTATTATCTTGATTTCATGTGTTTATTTTTTCAATTTACGTTTGACATATTTGATATATATTGAATTTCTAATTCATTTGTGTTGATTACAACGATGCAGAAAAAGAAAAGGATCATCACCTACATAAATTGTTGCATTAGGCCTACAATCGTCACTCCATAATGTTCAAATCAACAACATTATACTAAACATTAGGGATCTAGATTTGTACAAAACATCGTAGACTTGGTACAATACATACATAGATGAGATGAATTTTAAAACTCTCACAATCTTAGTAAGGGTTAATTATTGTAAATTATTTTTATTGAAGTCATTTTCTTTTTTCTTTTTAGTTTTAAAGAATAAACAATGTACACTACGTGAATAAAAAATGTACATTATCTATTGCAATTAAGGAGTCCTTACTTGGGTCAAGATAAAACTATCTTAAACCTTCTTGTTGAAGTTGATTTGCAAAGAAAATTTAACATTCTCGATTTCTTTTACTCATTTCATCAAGAGTCTTCTTTATTGTTCCTTTTGAATACATATTCATCATAAAATTGGTAATTAATTTTTGACTTAAGATTCAAAGCTATATATATTAATACAAATTCACAAATTACTATTAGAAGAAAAGTAAAATTAAGTTATATATGATAAGATTGTTGGATATTCACTTAGATTATTCCAGTGAACATATTATCATTACAAAATTTAAAATATTTAGATAATATGAGTCCCCAAAAGTCATTCAACAAATACAAAGTCTCACATTGTTTTTAATTCAAAGTTTTAAAATTATATACATATATAAAATTATTTTTTAATATATTTCTAATAAGTAGATTCGTGATTTTACTTCTAAAATTTTAATAAATGTACTTAAGTAAAAATGTCCCAATTAACATATATTTTGCTTTAAAAATAATTTGTTTTTTCTTACATTTAGCCATGAAACAAAATAATAATAATAAAAATTAAATATGTTTGTAGTTGTGTGAAATTAAAACTTATTAATGTCTAAAACTTTGTTAATTTTTTTTAACTCAATTAGGTTAGAAAGATTATTTTTATTTATTTTTTAAATTTAAAACCAAATTACATCAAAGTTTGAAATATAAACCATTATAAGATTAAAACTTATTTAAATTATGATAATATAATAATACTAATAATAATAATAATTATTATTATGAATTTATTATTCTATTATTATTATAATACATCAGTATTTTTTAAATAAAATAAATCAAATTTAACTCCATATGGGATAGAATCATGAACCCATATGATAAGTTTGTCATTAAATAATTATTATGTTTTTTCAAAACACTTTTTATGTGTTTGTTAAAATTTTAAAATAATAAAATAAAAAATGGAAATTTTAGTTAGAATAAAAAGCTATTTAAAACTAATTCTATTAAAATAAGGTATTTTTTATTTTTTAAAACAACCTAAAAGATAATCACTAGATTATTTTATACTTAAACATCTGTTTAATCCCAAACAAACGGATCTATATCTATCAAATCTTATTTTTTGTATATATCATTGGTAGTTGTACCTACCAGTTACGAACATTTGATTAAAAAAAACCAATCTATGAACCGTCAGAGACTAGTGAAAAAAAAAACACACCTCTCCTTTAGACTTCTTAGATAAACATCAAAGAGAAAGATCTTGGTTTAAATAAAAAAAAAAAAGAAACATGTAAATACCTAATTCCAAAGACACTAAAACAACAAAAAAACATAAAAGGAAAAATAAACATAATTGTGCAAACATTTTGGATTTGTTAAATTTCTATGGTGCTATGAAGTTTTTGAAAAAAGAGAGTTAAAATGATGTTTTTATTATTATTTTTGTTAAAATTAACAAATTGATCCATTTTGAAGAAATTTAAAACTCTAATGATATACGCGAATAAACAAACTTAACTAATAAACTTTGCTGGTAATAATGGTGAAATAAAATAAAGAATTAAGTTTTTTTATTAAGATATTTAAAATTAATTTTTAACATTTTTAATGAGTTTTTATATGATTTTTAATTTTTAATATTGTAAGAAAATCACTTTTCTTCACAGAAGTTTTCCGAAGCTCAAAACTGCATTTTCCAGCAGCTATCCAAACAGGCTCCTCGTTGACAGAGATAGCAACTCCGACTCTCTCGAGAGTGTCTGGTCGGAACAGAGAATGCGATTCGTAACATCACAATTCCTTCACATTTTCTATTTTACTTTCTTCACTTTCATTACCTCTTCACTTTCACAATACAATCAGGTTCACTTCTATATCTTACTTTTCTTTTTTCATATTTTCATTTTTCGGTTTCTCTTTTTGCGTTGACAGAAGAGTTCGAACTTCGATTTTCAAGTGTTTCAACTATCTATAATCAGAAATTGAGCTTAGATTCTCATTTCCACTAGTTTCTTTGCTGAATTCGAGTTTTTCTTTTTCGAATGATTCAGTTTTGTGATGCTGGAACTGGATCGTCCAAGTTGTTGGTCAAAGGAGGCACGGTAGTGAACGCTCATCACCAACAGATTGCTGATGTTTACGTGGAAGATGGTGTAATTGTTGCAGTTAATCCTAACATCAGGGTATTTGATGAAACTCCCTTGGAGTAGCACTTCTTAATTTGCTGTTTTCTAATGATTGATTCGGTTCCATTCCCAGGTTGGAGACGACGTCACTGTCATAGATGCCTTCGGCAAATATGTCATGCCAGGTTTCAACCTATACAACTATAATTCATCTCCTGTTACTGTTAGATCAAGGACATGTTTGGATGCAAGCTAACACGTTTTCCAAAGTTTGTCTACTGAAAATATAATATTCTCTTCTAACAGAGAAGCTCTCAAAACTTGTTCTAGCTTATATCCAAACAGAATCAAAATTAGAATGCATGGACAGTGTAAATCTTTTTTTGTCCTTTATTCTTAACTCCAAATTCTAAGTCATTAGAGTCCATCTTAATTGTTTTATTTATTGGACCTCTGGAATGGTCTTTTGTTGAGTAGTTATTGAATCACCATACATGTCTAGAGTTGTAAAGCTCAATTGTAGGAGGAATTGCATTAATCAGTGATATGATAATATTAATATACATGAGTTGTTGATGACAACCAATTGCCATGTATGATAAGTTTGATGTTTTTTTAGTATAGAAGTAATTGGTGAGATGATTTATGAATTGGTTGACAGTGTAAAAGGTACATGAAAATTTATGATAGTCTCTATGAATGCTCCTTTTGTTAATTGATCAGGGGGCATTGATCCTCATACCCATCTAGAAATCGATGATGGTTTTACTACAGCGGTTGACGACTTCTTCAGTGGTCAGGCTGCAGCATTGGCTGGTGGGACAACAATGCACATTGACTTCGTAATACCACTGAATGGGAGTTTGACAGCTGGTTTTGAGGACTATGAAAAAAAGGCAAAGAAGTCTTGCATGGATTATGGTTTTCATATGGTTATTACCAAATGGGACGAAACTGTTTCGAGAGAAATGGAGCTCATGGTCAAGGAAAAAGGTCGTGATTTATTATTCCTTGCTTCGTTATAATAATTTGGTTGATTAGGTGGTAGTAATAGTAACCATTTGGGTGAGGGATGAAGAATTTATTCCCGGAAGTATGAATTTGTTTTATAATTGCAGGTATAAACTCTTTCAAGTTTTTCATGGCATACAAAGGAATTGTTATGGTCAATGATGAGCTTCTTCTGGAAGGATTTAAAAAATGCAAGTCTCTTGGTGCCTTAGCCATGGTCCACGCGGAAAATGGAGATGCTGTGTATGAAGGGCAAGAGAAAATGATAGAGCTTGGAATAACTGGTCCGGAAGGGCATGCTCTTTCAAGGCCTTCAGTGGTAAATTCTAAGATTTGTTTTTTCATGATGAATAATGAATTTACTGTGTAATGGAATGCTAATATTGGCATGCCCTGATTCATTATCTTCTTCATTGTCCAACCAAACTATAATGTACAATTTTCATGCTGGTGTCCAAATTTGGCATACTTATGATAACCACTGTAGTTTGACATTTGTTGTTTTCCGTTCTCATCTGTTTTCATCAACATTTAGTTGGTAGTTAATTATATTGATTACCTGTTGTTTTTTTTCCCATATTTCAATATTGATCATACAGAACATTCCCCTATTGGGACTTTATATAGGTGGAAGGAGAGGCAACCGGGTCGTGCCATTCGTTTAGCAGATTTGTGAAACACTTCCTCTATATGTAGTTCATTGTAATGAGCATTGATGCAATGGAAGAAATTGCAAAAGCCCGGAAATCAGGTTCTTCAATCCTTTTATTGCTAGTCTCAATTTTTATTCATGTATTAGGAGAGTAGTAGATTATTATTTTGGGGAGAAATGCAAAAAGAAAATATATTTAACTTGAACTGATAGCTTCGATAAATTGGCTAACTTGATAACCATTTATAACTAGTTTAGTTTTTTCTAAGTATCTTCTGTAGTCATTAAACGAGCTTCCTAAGTAAAATTCCATTTCTGATATAGAGAGACTGGATTAGGTCTTCCTTGCCCTTTTACCCCTAATTTCTTTGTTTCTATTTTCTGATTTTGGAGGGAAGTACTTATCCTCCCTAGGGTGAACTTTCTGGTCTCTTCGTTCAATTCTGAAAAAAAAAAAGAGTTTTCTGATGAATGGTCACGATGAAGATGAACAAAAGGATCTTTCTATGTCTCTGGATGACATCTCAAGTTTTTCTGTTCCCCGATAACATAGTTTTATGCAATAGTAAGATCAACTGTTTGTTATTGTGCTGAAGGACAAAAGGTAATCGGAGAACCTATTGCCTCTGGGTTAGCCCTTGATGAGTCTTGGCTTTGGCATCCAGACTTTGAGATTGCAGCAAAGCAAGTGCCTTCACTTGTTTCAATGTCTTGTTTACTGCTTTCTTACATTGCTTTGAATTTTAAGAACATAAGCCTTATCCATTCTCACGTTTCAGATACGTGATGAGCCCCCCCATTAGGAAAAGAGGACATGATAAGGCTCTTCAAAGCTGCTCTTTCAACAGGAATTTTGCAGGTTTCACATAATGATTCAGGCTTAGGTTCAATAACCATTTAAAGATAATTAGGACAGTATTGGCCAACAAAATGCATCCTATCATATTCATTATTCCTGATCTATGTATTATATAGCCCTGAACTCAAGTTATGTGCTCTTTTTACTACGATGCTTTTTGACCAAAGGTTACCTTTTACAAATTTGCAGCTGGTAGGAACTGATCATTGTGCCTTTAACTCCACTCAAAAAGCTCGTGGAATTGATGACTTCCGGAAAATTCCTAACGGTGTCAATGGTAATCACAACAAAGGTCCTGGATTGTTTGTGGCCTAAAACATTGATGCTCATTGAAATGGTTCTTACTAATATACATTGGCAACCAAATCTTTAAGGTATTGAAGAAAAGAATGCATTTGGTATGGGACATTCATGGGTGGTAAGTTAAGACATCAACTACACCTGGTTAGCATCCTCTTTTTATTAGGTTGGAGTAAAAATGGTGGCGAGGGTAAGCTCTTAACTTGAAACTTATGGCTTATGATCTACAGAGTCTGGCCAAATAACCCCCTCTGATTATGTCAGTATTTAAACAAGCACAGAATGGTATATTTTCAGTCAAAGTGCATATTAGCTTCCAGTTCTTGGGAAGCAGTTTGGTAAAGAGGCCAAAAGCTAAAATAATTACTGATATTTTTTCTATGATCATTTTAGCGCTCGAATCTTCAACATATATCCAAAGAAAGGAGCTATTCTGCCGGGATCTGATGCAGATATTATCATCCTCAATCCAAATTCAAGCTTTGAGATAAGTGCAAAGTCCCACCACTCTAGACTGGACACAAATGTGTACGAGGGAAGGACAGGAAAGGTACTGGTTTAACTATAAACAGGACCATATAAGGATTAAATTTAGTGAACTGAGTGCAACATCAATCCTTTTGGCAGGGAAAAATTGAAGTGACTATTGCAGGAGGAAGAGTTGTTTGGGAAAATGATGAACTAAAGGTTACTCCTGGTAGTGGGAGATACATCCAAATGCCACCCTTTAGTTATCTGTTTGATGGACTGGACAAGAAGGATGCCATTTATCTGAATTCCCTTCAAGCCCCAGTAAAGCGAGCCAAAGCCAGCAGCTAAAAAGCATCTGAATCCTTTTCTAGTCAAATTCCAACATTTTACCGCGTGAAAGAACAATGTTAATTGTTGCTAATCCTTTGGTTGTTTAATGTGGTACTTAAATCTTAAGATTTCCTAATGGATTAGTATTTAGCATTTTGTGCAAATAAGAAAAAATATGTATGTTGTAAAATGTATTTCACGCCACCTGTTTCCACTAATGTACTTAAAAAATTGCAGGATTTACTGTGTCTAATAGCTGATTGAGGGAGGGAAAATGGAGACAATGGTTATAAGCCATAGCCATCAGAATGCAACAAATGGGAAGGGGTTCTTGAAAAGTAAAACCTTTTTCACCGCACAGGTTTCTTTACAATATACATTTTTAATTGATAATTAAAATAAGGGTTAAATATGTTTTTGGTCCCTTAACTTTTAGTGAAAATTGGAATTAGTCTCTTTTTAAAACTTTGGCCTAATTTAGTCCCTAAACTTTATAAATGTGTGAATTTAGTTCTTTTAACCAAGTTTTGTTAACTTAATTTGATGTTTCAAGTGCGTTTCATGATAGCATTTGAGTTGTTTCGGTTTGACACATTTTTGCTTCAAATGTTAAACTGAGAAATGATGTTTTGAAACATCAAATAAGTTAACAAATTTTGGTTTTTTTTAAAAAGGAATTAACAATTTACAACATTTCTAAGAGTTGGGGCTATCACTCTTCTAAATTAGGTCCAAAGTTTTGAAGATGAACTAATTCCAATTTTCAGTGAAAGGTTAAAGGGACAAAAACATATTTACCCTTAAAATAATGATGTTATGTGTGTGTTTGTGTTTCAACAGTATAACACACTATAAATTCTTCACATCATTTTTTCACTAATCATTATTTTTATTTTTATTTTCTTTTATATAAATTATTTTCTATTAATCATGACACGTAAGCAATCAATAACCATTTGATTAAGGAAAATCATCCTGATAATCCAAATTAGACACTAACAAACTCAACCAACAACAATTCAATTTTAACCAAGTTCAAGAAAGGCAGAAAACATCTATGCTAAAATAGTATAAATAGGACATGTCTCACATAAAGAGTTAAATTGACTTTTAAAGCATTTATGATCATCACAAAACACTACATAGCTTGATCTTGCTGAAAAAAAAAAGGATTAAAGATAAGGAAGGGGAGATCATTGAAAGAGATTTATATTATCCAAATTTAATAAAACAATTTACTACTATATTATTATTAATTTATGTTTTTAAAAGACACCTAGTTATTCCAGTAGTTAAATTGTAAGTTATTTAAAAACACATTTTGTCGGTTTAGATTAAAATTTATTTTGTATTATGTAAATATTATATAATTATTTATCTTAAATTGTAATTTAATGTGTTTTGTAAAATGTATGATTCCACCGACCAAAGAAAAAATTAAAAATGAAACAAGTAATTTAACGGTTAAAATAATTTCAATTAAATATATTATTTAACAAATAATCAAAGATAAAAGTTAACAAATAAAAAATATATATGACAGACCATAAAAATTAAAATTATCTATTTTATAAATGTGTTTTTACAACACTTTATATGATGCATATCAATGCGGATAGAATATATATCGTATAAATTTTAAAAACCATAATAGCAAGGAGTGAGTAATCCGTGGAGAATATTAGGATTGAAAAGAAGAGGGAAATAGCAGCGCTGGAAGTGTGACTAAAAGCAGCGGTGCGTTAACACTTCGCCGCCACCTGAGATGGATCCGCCATTGTTATTAGGGTTCGAACAAGTAGCCAACGTGGTTGCAGAATCGCCGTCGTCTTCATCAAGCGCACGAAGATTAGTGCCTTGGTTAAATTGGGACGAGTGGCTCTTCGTCAAACGCGCTCTCTTCTCCAATTCTCCTCACTCTGTTTCATCAGCTCTCAAACGAGTAAGTTTCTCAATTTCCTTCTCATAAGACGGTGCAACTGTAAACCTAACCGCGTTTTCTTTTCTGCGTTTCAGATATCCACATGGCGAAGTCGAGGTTCTTTGCCGGTTTTAATCGAAGTCACTGCTTCCATAATCGAAATTCAACTCAAAGACTCCTATTTCAGGTAACCTTGACTCCTCTCCTCTTGTACCTCTTATTAACATTTTCCTTTTCAAATTAGAAAAATAATATATATGCATAATACATTAGGTATATGTTAAACTTTAAGCAACTTTGTTTGATTTAATTGTAGGCAGGATCAATTGAATGAAGCTTCTCTTTCAGAGGAGATGCTTTCTATGCTGTATTGCATGGCGATCATGAGGTTTGCTTACTCTGCCTTTCTTTTTTATGTTTCTTTTTGCCATTGATAGTCACATTTTGAAAACTTTTCCTTGTTAAGTATAATGGTGTTTTTCTTTTGAAGGCTTGTGAATTGTGCTGTTGAGAAGACGCGCAAGAAAGAAGTGGCATCGATTGCAGTGGCAGCTGATGCAATTGGTATTCCGCGCATGCTGATTGATATTCGACATGGTGAACGAGTCTCCTCCTGCCCTTGTTAATTATTGTTTTTGTCTTGCTGATAGAATGGGACATGATCTTCATACTGGTCAAATGTCAAAAAACTTCACATCATTGTTTCTTTCATTTCATTATGGGCGGCCATGCCTTTTTTCTTATTTATTGCTGTAATTGCAGAGGGATCACACCGTGAACTTCCATCACTTAAGATTGTTCGTAGTGCTTCTGTCAAGGTCTGTACAGTTCATTTCAGTTTGATTGATTATCTGTCTCTCAACAATCTATAGGCTATTTTGTAATTAAATTCTTAACACGTGGGTGTAGTCCATGGTTGGGGTTAAATTGTTGGCATTCAGAAAAGGACTGGACTGAATTTTCTTTCTCAATGTCTTTGTGTAACTGTACTATAATAGTTTTAATATATGAAAGAAAGTATTGTTGCTCTTGTAATGGTATCAAAAGACTGAGTGCATGCATGTATTCACTGAAATATATGCTATATTTGCAATGGACTAAGTTATTATTTTCTGTTTCTAATAACTGCTTGATTGCTTTCACACATTAATTTTTTCCTCCTCTGTACATTTCTTTTACATTGTTTATTGTTTAATTATATAGCATTACGATGATTCAATTCAAATGATAACCAGAACCATTTGTTATCCAAGTTATACTCTATACTCTAAACTCAGATAATGTCACAGGACCTTGGTAAAATCTACTTTTAGACTTTACATGACTGTAAGTAAGACACTAGTTAATTATTCTATCACTTTCTATGTGCCAGCTTGGCGTTGTCATGTCAGAAAGTGATATTTGAAATCTACTTTGTGGTTTGTTGTTATCACCATCTTCAGAATAATGCACACTTCTTTTTTACATTTTAAAATTGAATTTTAATATATCCATGATTGAATAGTTTTATCTTACTTCAGTGTGGACAATTTCTTCCCATATTCTTAACATGTATGTTTATCTCCAAACTCATCTAATGTTTGGTAATAATTTCAGGCACTTGATTGGTTAAAATCTTATTATTGGGAGCCTCAGAGCAAAGCAATTCCTTTTCAAGGTGAAGGAATAACAGAAGTCAAGAAAGAAATTAAGTCTAAGATTCGTGAATTAGCTATCTTCTTGAAAGTCAATGGGAGTGTCCAGTCTAGTTCTTCACAGCTAAAGGGAAAACGTCCGTAAGCAATTTTCATTTTCATCATATTTTGACTTTAGTCATTGTCTTGCACTTGTTTATTTGAAGTCAAATATCTTCAATTCTATGTGGAATGAGAGGTATTATTTAGGTTGAAACTTCTGTTTTCCTATTTTCTGTTTCATTATAGTGGATAAAACTTGTGCACGTGGGAAAGTATGTGATTTAATTTTGAAAGCCCAATACAAAAATTTGATGGTTGGAAGTCCTTTGCTCCATTATTTTGTGGATCGTGTATTCTGTGTTTAGGATGCATGATATAAACCTTTTGGATCTAGTTTATTTTTTCTTGGTAATCTAGTGTTTTTCCATCTTGGTCACTGATATTCCAATTCCTCTAGCATCAGAAATAATAAATATTGTAAGAGTAATTAAAGAAACAATAATGTCATTGTTGCTTTCTATTTCATTTTCAGAATGTGATATACTTTCCATGTAGTTTGTGATTGTATTGTACTTTTTGTTTGTATATTGTATAACCAAATTTTATCTAACCCCCTCCCCATGCGTGAAAAAGATTAAAGTGGAAACCTGTATACCAATTTAATTTTATACTCATGGCTTGTTTTATTTTTTCCCATTCACTTGCTTTAACTTGAGGTCCGTACTTAATTTAAATATAAAGAATAAATTTTTGTAGTATAATGGTAAGGGTAACACAGGTCAAGGAATTTTTATTATTGGATGTAAAGTTCATGGTGTAGTATTGTTTTTAGATTGCATACAAGATATATTTATAGATGTAGTTTACTACTAGCTGTTATAAGAACTGACAGCTGCACAAAGAAAATAAGAAGCTGTACAAGTTAACTATAGTGTTTGTACTAACAATAACAGTAACATGACATATTTTTCCTCCAGTAATATCTTTTGAAGAGCAACTCCTATGATAACTTTTTTACAAGCTCGTTGCTTTTTAAAAGCAAGTCCTCATTTTTCTATTATATTATATCAATTTAGTTCTAGCTTGTATAGATGTGTCCAACGTACGAAGTAGGGTTATTATGCTTGTCTGCGGAACCCTATAAACATCTACTTCTTGATACAGTTTCTTTTGGAAATTATGGATTTTTGCTCACATTAAAGTGAAACATTTCATTTTTTGCTTCATATGCTTACCACCTTGTGATAATATTTTATTTATTTCATGGCAAGTATTTTGTCTATAGTCAGCTGTTGTTGGGGTAGATTTTTTGTTTTAAAGCATGTACTTGCCATTTTTTTGTGTCTAGAAAATTCTGACGTCTTGTGTATTTTCTCTTTTAAAGGGGTCAAACAGGGTGAATTGCTTTTTGGGCGAAATAAACTATTGTCTCTTATGATTGGGAAGAGTAAACCTTCACGAACTGAAGGTATTATATTGTTCAAATTTCTTAATCCAATAAAACTTATTTGTTGTCTTTGTGTGTGTAAAAGGAGAATGGGTTGCAGAGGGATATAGGACAAGACATACTTTAAAATTGTGTCTGAAGACCATGTAACTAAAAAAAATGGAAAAGAAAGGATGCAACACCATTTGTTTCTACTTAACCTCTTTTACAGGATACTGTTGTTTTCTTGGTCTCTTTCTGGTGTTTAAATCACATCTTGATTTTTGAGAGTTCCTTAGTTTATTATGCTAAGAGATTGGTTTTCTGTTTTTGAGTGGGTGTTCTTTCCTTCTTTATCGTGGTTGTTCTGTTTTAGGAGGATTCCTGACCATCTCATCTTTTTTTCTTTCATAAGTAACTCAAGTGTTGGATTTCCTTGAAGCTGATCGATCAAATAGATGAGATTCTTAATATATAATATGATATATTGGGTATTCTTATCTTACTCTGATAAATAAGTGATACTGAACTAATTTGCTGTAGAGTAACTTTAGTTTTCATTATTGTTTCAGGGTATCCATGACCTAATTACTTGTGAATTGCAATGCTTTCAGGATCTAAGAAGCAGATCAAGAAGATCTTGAAATATATTCTTCAATTATATTCCTCCTTTTCTTCAGAGATTGTTTCTGTGTTGTTGGAGTATCTTTTTAAAGCTTTAAGTTCCTCAGAGTTGGAAGAGAAGGCAGACGATGTTTCTATTGGTCCAACTACAGAGAAGGTTTTGGCTGATTGGAAGCTTGTCATACTTAAACTGTGCAATAAGGAACCAGAATTACTTCTGAATCTTCTTAAGGAAGTCCTTGATATGATCGAGACTCGGGAAGGTATAAAGCACGAAGGTTGGTTGCATTTTTTCCTTGTAAAGCACCCCTTTTCATTATGTAGAGTTTCTGGTTGAAGTTTAATATCTGTTTGTTTTGGGGTACTTGGGATGTATCTTTCCTGTGTGCTTTTCTTCTTTGATGTCATGTTCAGTTACTTATTAAATGCCATATACATTCTAGGGCTTTTGCAATGTACTACTGATAGAAATGCTTTTTTTATTGGATTCCCTTAGGTATAGCTTCCGCCTTAAGTCCACAAGAAGTCAGATATTGAGTCAATTTTTTTTTGTCCATTTTTTTTTGGGTGTCTGTTCTCTTACTTAGCACTTGACTTTAGCTTGCTTAGTTTCTTCAATATTGATCTCAAATCGTGCCATTTTTTTTAAAACTTTGGTAGATAACCCAAATATGGAGATTTTACAATCAAGGACAGAGTTTCGGCTTTCTTCTTTGTTTGCATGGCTTGTTGGAATTCTCAGTAGAGTTCCTTCTGCAGCAGCAAATGTGCCAAAAGGAGTTTTCCTTGGACTTGTTCATAGATGTCTTCTAATATCACAATTAATCAACAAGCAGCTCATGGATTCAGCAGTTCAGCTCACAGAACTGATGGATGACAACTACTTGATGGAGAAAGTTAAAAGTTTCTCTCACATTAGTTTGTGGAATTTAGAGCAAGCAGATGATCAAAGCTCTTTATTAACTTCAAATAACATTTTCCAATTGGACGAATCTATACATGAAGCAGCTAAACAGCTAGAGTTATTTAAGCATCAGGTTACGAAAAATAAAACCCCAAAAGCGTTGGATTGTGACACTAAAAAATCACAGACATGGACTCTAGCAAAATCATGGAACCCATGTCCTATTGGAATGTTGCCCCGTGCTGTTGGGTCATCCGGCCGTCTTCCCGTTCTTGACATTATCAACAATGAAAAACAGAATCAAGTATCATCTGGTTGTCTTCCCGTTGTTGACATTATTGACAATGAAGAACAAGATCTAATATGGGAAAAGGAAGAGAATTGGAAATTGACCCCACAAGGTGCAAAGAGAGATGCCACAATAGACCTTCTGCAACTTGATAATTCAACTGTTAAGAAGATGAGAAAGACCGAAGAATTTGGTGAATTAAACAATGAATTACCACTGCAAGGGGGTAAAGGATATCTCATAGTAGGCGGAGTTTGGAAGAAACTTACAGACGAGCTCCTAGTCATTGATTCTTCCATTAAGATTTTAGTTTAATTTATATTTACTGCTTAGTTCTTAGCAAGATTGAATTCATGATATGTTGGTTATTTGTATCCTCATTTATTTGTTTTATTTTAAAAGGTATGCCTGAAATATGCAATTTCATGAACATAAGAGAATCATCATGTAGCTTAATTACCTGAACAACATTCATGCATACAATAGGAATTTCGGTCTACATGCTTTTTCCCTTTGCTCCGTTTTCAATATTTGCTAAGTGCATCTTCAATCGGTTGCAGTTGGACGCCAATGCTGTATCCTGGTAGAGAAAAGTTCAGCAGGGGCGACCTGAGAACACATGAGCCAAATATTCTGAATATGTTTCATGTGTTCTCAAGACGACCCTGCAGAACCTCTCTACCTCGATATATTTTTGCGAATATTTGCGAAACATCTTTACCTTAAACTCAATGTAATGGGTTTATCCAATTTCATTGAATGAAATATATAGCCGTAAGTTATCCTGGTACTGCTAGGTTTGAATGTACTACACCGAAGTACTTCTCACAAAAAAGATTAAGGGCTTGTGTTAGAGTACAATGTTGTACTACTCGTTTTCACACACATAGCTCAAACGCGTTGTAGTACTACAACTTCCCTTTCCCCACACGTCAATACCAAAGACTATTATAAGTTGTTTTTTACATTACAGAGGTTTGATAACCGATATTGAACTCAATGTGTAGATTTTAATTTCTGATTTGCCCACAATGTCGTGAATTTGGACGTGATTAGATGCACATGAATGTAATTTTACCTTTCATAAAGTTAGGGTTTGTATTAATGGGAACCCACAAGTTTATCATATATTATATTATACAGATATTCTAAACGTAGATAGAACATCAAATAGAAAAATATTTAAAATTATAAACGATATATAGAAAGTGCATTCAGGTATAATTAAAGAGCTATACTAGAGGAAAACATGCGTCGTCTTTTAATAGATAATTGATTAAAATTAGGTCATTTTTAAGATAATGTTATCTATTTTAATGTAAAAGAGTGCATCAATTAATCTGAGAACAATAGTTAAAAATTGCGAAATGGAAAACAAATTTGATGTCAAAAAGAGACAAATATAATTATTTAAGTGGATATGTACATGTGATTTAAACGGAAAAAACAAGATGAAAATAAAATGTCGAAAATAAAAAATAATTTAATTTTTTTAAAATTATATAAAGAAAGGCGGTAAAATATATCTAAGTATTTTTAATGAGTCGTTACATGAATCCTTACCAATTAAAAATAATATTTTAATGCAAAACTTAAGATTTTCTTAAAATTGAAAGAAAGAAAAAAAACTCTCTTCAACTTAAGCAAATTTATGTTTGCGGAATTCAATCAAAATATTATTTGAAAAAATTAAAATATTTATGAAAAATATTCTTCAACACCTCAACTTTTTATCATTTCGCACTAAACTTATTTATTTTTTTCTCTTTTCTTTTTTTAAAAAAATTANTCACAATTAATCAACAAGCAGCTCATGGATTCAGCAGTTCAGCTCACAGAACTGATGGATGACAACTACTTGATGGAGAAAGTTAAAAGTTTCTCTCACATTAGTTTGTGGAATTTAGAGCAAGCAGATGATCAAAGCTCTTTATTAACTTCAAATAACATTTTCCAATTGGACGAATCTATACATGAAGCAGCTAAACAGCTAGAGTTATTTAAGCATCAGGTTACGAAAAATAAAACCCCAAAAGCGTTGGATTGTGACACTAAAAAATCACAGACATGGACTCTAGCAAAATCATGGAACCCATGTCCAATTGGAATGTTGCCCCGTGCTGTTGGGTCATCCGGCCGTCTTCCCGTTCTTAACATTATCAACAATGAAAAACAGAATCAAGTATCATATGGTTGTCTTCCCGTTGTTGACATTATTGACAATGAAGAACAAGATCTAATATGGGAAAAGGAAGAGAATTGGAAATTGACCCCACAAGGTGCAAAGAGAGATGCCACAATAGACCTTCTGCAACTTGATAATTCAACTGTTAAGAAGATGAGAAAGACCGAAGAATTTGGTGAATTAAACAATGAATTACCACTGCAAGGGGGAAAAGGATATCTCATAGTAGGCGGAGTTTGGAAGAAACTTACAGACGAGCTCCTAGTCATTGATTCTTCCATTAAGATTTTAGTTTAATTTATATTTACTGCTTAGTTCTTAGCAAGATTGAATTCATGATATGTTGGTTATTTGTATCCTCATTTATTTGTTTTATTTTAAAAGGTATGCCTGAAATATGCAATTTCATGAACATAAGAGAATCATCATGTAGCTTAATTACCTGAACAACATTCATGCATACAATAGGAATTTCGGTCTACATGCTTTTTCCCTTTGCTCCGTTTTCAATATTTGCTAAGTGCATCTTCAATCGGTTGCAGTTGGACGCCAATGCTGTATCCTGGTAGAGAAAAGTTCAGCAGGGGCGACCTGAGAACACATGAGCCAAATATTCTGAATATGTTTCATGTGTTCTCAAGACGACCCTGAAGAACCTCTCTACCTCGATATATTTTTGCGAATATTTGCGAAAAATCTTTACCTTAAACTCAATGTAATGGGTTTATCCAATTTCATTGAATGAAATATATAGCCGTAAGTTATCCTGGTACTGCTAGGTTTGAATGTACTACACCGAAGTACTTCTCACAAAAAAGATTAAGGGCTTGTGTTAGAGTACAATGTTGTACTACTCGTTTTCACACACATAGCTCAAACGCGTTGTAGTACTACAACTTCCCTTTCCCCACACGTCAATACCAAAGACTATTATAAGTTGTTTTTTACATTACAGAGGTTTGATAACCGATATTGAACTCAATGTGTAGATTTTAATTTCTGATTTGCCCACAATGTCGTGAATTTGGACGTGATTAGATGCACATGAATGTAATTTTACATTTCATAAAGTTAGGGTTTGTATTAATGGGAACACACAAGTTTATCATATATTATATTATACAGATATTCTAAAAGTAGATAGAACATCAAATAGAAAAATATTTAAAATTATAAACGATATATAGAAAGTGCATTCAGGTATAATTAAAGAGCTATACTAGAGGAAAACATGCGTCGTCTTTTAATAGATAATTGATTAAAATTAGGTCATTTTTAAGATAATGTTATCTATTTTAATGTAAAAGAGTGCATCAATTAATCTGAGAACAATAGTTAAAAATTGCGAAATGGAAAACAAATTTGATGTCAAAAAGAGACAAATATAATTATTTAAGTGGATATGTACATGTGATTT
>NW_025904496.1:0-14958 GCF_018835915.1 Vigna umbellata
GTTAAAGAAAATAAAGTCCACACAGATTGAATAATATTTGCTCAAATTTTCATAAACCTTAATTTTGCGATAAGACGAAATGACTTGCAATGTTTAAAAAAATAATAATAAAATAAAACAAAAAGAACAAAAAAAAAATTTGAAAATGAAAAAAAAGAGAGAAAGAAAAAGTAATGTCTCAGGAAGAGGGGATCTCCCTGCCAACTAGCCAGAAGCAGCGAAAAAAATCAAACCAATTGGGGGCAATCCTTTTAGCTTATCCTTTTCATGCCCACTACTTCTTCTAGACAAGAACCCATACTCGAAAAAAAAAACTGGGCATTGTGTTGAGATTCTCACACGAAATTCTTCGCCTCGCAACTCATTGACCTAGGTCAATGCCCCAGACTGGAACGAGCTTTGCGGGTCTGACAGAATTGTGTTCACCACCTATTCATTGGATCCGTGACCCTATGCTCATGTTCCCAACACCAACGGGGGCAACGTGTCGGAGATCCGTGGCACTTCACTATGACATCCTGCACATATGCATCTTCTGGCAAGGAGGATGAGGAATGTGTGGTGGCCCACGTTGTGTCTAGTTCTCCTAAGTCTCTCCAAACCACTAAACATCTAATCATTTTTCTACTTCTAGTGGAATCAAGCATGCGTGCCTTGTGTCACGAAAGAAAAAGTCAAAATGTAATCATATCAAACATTAGACCTCGAATGTATGACATTTCTCACTTCACAAACATTGAAAAAAGATCAGTTGTGATGATATGCACGTAAGATGAATGACTCAAAAAAAAAAAAAGATCGAAACACAAACAAAGCAAAGTTTCCATATGTGTGCATTCATCCATCAAAAGAAAATCTTCAGATCGAAACCCTCTTCATTGATATGAATGGTTGTCGGATCCTTCTTCAAAAATACAAAAGGAATAACATATGGTTTTCTCTTTCAAGTCATGTGTTCATGTTGATCATGTTTTTTTTCTCTCATTTTGGGGGGTTTTGAAACTCAAAACTTTTGTTACATCGACTTTTAAGTTAGTGTTTCAACATTCTACCATGGTCTTTACACTTTGTTTCTCCTATCCTCATATTAGGAACTTCTCTTTGGAAATGGTCACTGATGTCTTTTCAAAAATCAAATTTTTGTCAAATTACAAAAAAAAATTAAAAAAAAAACTATTTCACAAAACTACAAGTTTCAAGAATTTCAAAATTTGAAAGCCAAGTTTCCATACTGGCCCCAAAGCCCAGTTTCCATATCGGCCCATAAGCCCAGTTTCGCCTTGCCCCTTAAACTCAAGTTTTTTTCTTTTTGTAACGGCCCTCTGCTTGTCAATGGCGGATTTAAATTATGTTCTGTGAGTTTGGCCCTCTGCGAGGCAATGGTCAAATCCGGTTTTAGTTTTCGTTATCGACCCTCTACATGGCAATGGCGAATTTAAATTTCCGTTCTGTGAGTTGGCCCATTGCGAGGCAATGGTCAAATCCAGGTTTTAGTTTTCTGTTATCGACCCTCTACATGGCAATGGTCGGTTATATTTAAATTTCTGTTCTGTGACGTTTGGCCCTCTGCGAGCAATGGTCAAATCGCAGGATTATTTTTCTGTTATCGACCGTCTGCATGGCAAATGGTAGGATTAAATTTCGATCTGTGAGTTTGGCCCTCTGCGAGGCAATGGTCAAATCCAGGTTTTAGTTTTCTGTTATCGACCCTCTGCTGGCAATGGTCGGATTTAAATTTATGGTTTTTCTGTGAGTTTGGCCCTCTACGAGGCAATGGTCAAATCCAGGTTTTAGTTTTCTGTTATCGGCCTCTGCCATGGCAATGGTCGGATTTAAATTTCTGTTGTGATTTGGCCCTCGCGAGGGCAATGGTCAATCCAAGTTTTAGTTCTCTGTTAGCGGCCCTCTGCCAATGGCAATGGGTCGAGTCGTTAAATTTCTGTTTTGTGAGTTTGGCCCTCTGCGAGGCAATGGGTCAAATCCAGGTTTTAGTTTCTTGTTATCGGCCCTCGCATGGCAATGTCGGAATTTAAATTTCTGTTCTGTGAGGTTTGGCCCCTCTGCGAGGCAATGGTCAAATCCAGGTTTTAGTTTTCGGTTATCGACCCTCTGCATGGCAATGGTCGATTTTAAATTTCCGTGTCTGTGAGTTTGAACCTCTGCGAGGGCAATGGTCAATTCCAGGTTTAATTTTCTGTTTATCGCCCTCTGCATGGCAATGTGTCGGATTTTAAATTATGTTCTGTGGTTTGGCCATCTGCGAGGCAAATGGTCAAATCACAGGTTTTAGTTTTTTGTTACTGATACTTTACTTGACATTGGTCATTTGGCATCGTGACTTGAATTATTTTGTTCGTTTTCTTCATGATTGAAACCCGGACAAAATTAGTGTCTTTATCTTTACTTAGCTTTACTTAAATAATACGAAAAGATTAAATTAGGATTAGTAGTAATAGAGCTAAGTAAAGAGGGACAACGTGTCAAACACGTAAGTGCGGCCGGGGGGGAAAAAAGGTGTGTTTTTAGGCGTGTTTTTAGGTAGGGTTTCGTTTAGGGTTTACCGGGGTGTTAGTTCGTAGTGGATAGGAGATTAGATCGTTGCGTAAGTGTAAGGTTTCGTAGGTTAGGGTCTAGTCAATGGGGTAAAGAGGTAAGAACAAAATAGAAATTAAAAAAATTGAAAAAAAAATGTAAAAAGTAAGTTTAAAAAAAATACAAATAAAAAATAATAATAATAAAATAAAATGAAATAAAAAAAATAAAAAAATAGAAAAAACGTGGAGAAATGGCGCAGGGGAGAAAAGCGTGTCTGAGGAGGGGGGGACAGGTTGTTAGAATGAATATTTTCCAAGATTTTGGAGGAGGGGGAATGTGGGGGTGGGATCAGAGAGAAAAAAAAGAGGAGGAACACGGGGGACCTTCATCTGGGATCATTCATCATCGCGGATGACCATTTTTTTTCACCTGGAGAAAACGACAGAGGCCAGCAAAAGAGAAGAAAAAAACCCATTGAGACGCAAGGTTGGCAATAGTAATCGAAGGTAAGTAATATCTAACACTCCTTATTCTACTGAGTTACTTACTTGCTCATGACATATCTCCGATTGTTGTTAAATTTGTATGTGAATATTGTTGAATTGCCCTTGGATTATTGTATATGGTCGTTATTACCAAACATCATCAATCTCACCTCCACACTTGATTCCAATACCCATGATCATCTTCATTACCCTGCTGCATCTCCAATGATGGACAAATTTTGTAAGCACCAAAATATGATGTCACAAACTTGTTCACAATCGGCAAGAAGTATGACCGAATCGTTCAAGTAATAAACTTGGTAAGACCAAGTACGTTCTTCCAAAGGACTCACGGCCTCCTAGTTTAGTTGTGTGGTTTCTTGATTAACTAAGACTTAAAGACGAAATAGTTGGATTTTATATGCAAGAGACGAAATTAAATATGTATGCATGAAGTTTGATCAATGGCAAAGACAAAAGATAAACACTTTCAATGAATATATGACTGAATGTTGTTGGGGGTCAATTTCATCTCATCCACTCTCATACATTTAGGAATTCAACATTCAAATCATCATTGTTAATGCCACTCTCTAAAGTACCATTATAGATGGCTTCTCCCTAATCACGAGTTCATACAATTCTAGCATTCCTAATGATTAGTTCATAAGTGCAGGAGCTTAACGACAACCATATAATATGGGGAGAAATTCCCCGGATCTAGACTTCCCGTACGTGTCCGTATCGACAAAACCAATAATCATGCAATAGATGAGTTAAACAATGCAAGCATTAAGCAAAGAGGAAAAACCCTAACTAATGATGAAAGAAGAAAGCATTAAGTCTTAGATTAAGATGCAACATAAAATTCCATAATATGAGAGCTTCAAGAGATTACATTGATCCCCAACAAACATACAAGGTTTTAGTTCACCATATTCATGGTGATGAACCTAGATGAACAATGAAAGAATGAAAGAATAAACCCAAAATAAAGGGGAGGTAGCCTGAGCATCCAAGATCCTCCTTCAAAGGGGTGGAAGAGAGAGGTTTGCTTGTTTCTGCCAAAGATACAAACCCTAGGACATCCTAAAGCTATTATACTACTTAAAATACAAAGAATCAAAAGCCCAAGCCCATAAAGTGCCGACTTCAGCGGTGTGTGATTGCGCGTCTCGTTTTCTCCCCTCAGCGGCCATTTTGCCCCTCAGCGGGACCTCCCGCAACCTCTGAGTGCCGCTCAGCGGTAAAATGCCGACTGAGCGGTGACTTCGACTTCTTCTTTTTGCACTCTTTGATTCCTTTTCTGATTCTATCTCTCCCTTCTTCACTTCTTTCACTAAATTCACCTTAAAAACTGCACAAAACACTGAAATCAAGCATAAACCTGTTCAGCTCTCTTATTTATGAAAAAAATATAGATAAAGGCATGATTTCAAGCTAGTTCTAAGTCTAAAGGTTGCTTTTAGTATCAATTTTAGCATGAAAATAACAGTTTTTCAACTGTTATCAGTCGGCTACATACTCCGAAGTTGAGAAACATGAAAGACTGGATGGCAAGTTTGGATAATGAGGCGGACAAGGACAACTCGTATGCAACTGGTCCAATCTTCCTCAAGATCTGATAAGGTCCGATAAACTTGGGAGACAACTTCTTGGTCGATAGCTCTCCCTACACCAATGTGTCGGATGTAGTCTAAGGAAGACATGATTCCTGCACGAACTCCAAGGGTTCTTTCCTCTTGTCAGCATAAGATTTCTGTCGACTCCTGGACGTCTTCAACCTTTCTTGAATCAGCTTCACTTTCTCAGTCGGTCTGGCTGATGAGCTCTGGTCCTGTTTAACACCTTTTCCCCTTCTTGGAACCAACACAAAGGCGTTCGGCATTTCCTTCCCATATAGAGCTTCAAAAAGGAGCCATTCCATACTGCTTGAAACTGTTGTTGTATTGTGAACCCACTAAAGGCAAGACTTCACCCAGACGCCATGTGATCTAGGACAACGCCTCATAAGTTCTTCAAGCGTCTGAATGGTTCTCTCGGACTGACCGTCTGTCTGAGGATGATAGGCCGAACTCATTTGAAGTTTACTACTGAAGCTCACTTGGTAATGATCGCAAAACCAAGAGAGAAGTAAAACCTCGGTCTCGGTTCGGTTGTGATGTGAAACAATGTTTTGGTGGAACTCCATGTAGGCGAACAATTTCTTGGATATAAGCTTAGCCAGGTCGTCATTGACATCTTCAGATTGACTGCTAGGAAATGACACTCTTCGTCAGTCGATCCACAATACCCATACAGAATCATGATTCCTGACGTTCGAGGTAAGTGAGTCACGAAATCCATCGCAATGCTGTCCCACTTCCATTCTGGAATCTCTAACTGCTGAAGATAGACCGCCAGGCACTCTGATGTTCAGCCTTGGCTCGTTGGCACTTAAACAAGATGCCACAAAAACTTGCAACATCACTCTTCATTCCTGGCCACCAGAATGAGCTCCTGAGGTCTTGATACATCTTAGTCACACCAGGGTGTATGCTAAGACGTGCTGTGATGTCCTTCCTCAAGAATGATTCCTTTTCAACTCGTCATCATTCGGATGCACGTTCTATCCATGTAGCGTAACATTCACCCATCAGTTCCAGTGTTAAAGTGTTTTGCTTGATCTGTACCGAGTACGCTTACAGATCTTCACCAACTCTTCATCTTCTCGCTGCTTCACTCTGATTCGGTCGATACGTCACTAGGATTCTAAGAGTACAGCATTTGATAACATTCGGTTGCAAGTCAAACTGTAAACCTTAGATCTCTAAAACTTTTACCAAACTCAACTCTCGGGACCATCATGGAGGAGACGTGAACTACTTTTCTGCTTTTAAAGCATCTGCTACCACATTCTGCTTTTCACCCCCGGCATGGTAGAGTAAGTTCAAAGTCGTAGTCCCCACCGTTAAGAACTCCAGCCAACGTCTTTTCTGCTCATTATTCACTCCTTTCTGATCAAACAGGGTACTTGAGACTCTTGTGATCACGAATACTTGGAACTTGTGTGACCATACAAGTAGTATGTCTCCAGATTTCAACAAGCACAAGACACTGCTGCTAATTCCAGGTACGTGAGCGTTGCCGATAATTCTTCTCGTGAACCTTCAGTTGCCGCAGAAGCCACGCACCACCCTTCTTTTCTTGCATAAGTACACAACCCAAACCCTGATGAGACGCGTCACAATACACAACGAATGGTTTAGCCACGTCAGGAATGACCAATACCGGGGGCTCGTTAACTTATTTCTTCATTCCTGGAAACTTCCCTTCAAAACGATCGTACCAAGCGAAGCGTTGATCTTTCTGGTCAGCTGAGTCAACGGAGCTACTATCTTGGAAAACCCTTCATGAACCGCTATAGTAGCCCGCGAGTCCCACAAAGCTACGAACTTCAGTTACCGAACGTGGACTCTCCCACTCCAATACTGCTCTTACTTTTGCCGGATCTACTGATATTCCGTCCACTGAAACTATTGTCCCAAGAACTGCACTTCCTTCATCAAAATTCACATTTAGAGAACTTGGCGTACAACTCCTTTTCTCTTTTAGTACGCCCAGAACAGTCCTCAAATGCCCTCATGTTTCTTCATAGACTCGTTGGAGTAGGACAAAATATCATCAATGAATACCACCAAAAACTTGTCTAGATACGGCTGAAGATACGATTCATGTAGTCCATAAATATATGCGGGGCGTTTGTCACACCGAAGTGCATCACTACATACTCGTAGTGTCCAAACGAGATCGGATGGCTGTCTTCGGATGTCTTCTTCCTTCACCCGATCTGATGGTATCCCGACCGTAAATCAATCTTCGAAAAATTGGTCGCGCCATGTAATTGATCCAGTAGGTCGTCAATCCGAGGCAAAAGGATACTTGTTCTTGATAGTCAGCTTGTTAACTGCCTGTATCAATGCAGAGACGAGAACCTGCCATACCTTCTTCTTCCACTAAGAGTACAGGTGCTCCCCAAGGTGATGCGCTTGGTCTGATAAACTGCTTATCCATTAACTCTTTTATCTGTTCCTTGAGTTCCGCTAATTCTGCTGGCGACATCCGATAAGGTGCAATAGAGATGGGTCCAGCATTCGACACTAGGTCGATAGTAAATTCCATCTCACGCGGAGGAGGTAATCCAGGCACTTCATCAGGAAATACATCAGGGAATTCATCCACGACTGATCGTTCTCCACTCGACTTACTGGACGATCGCTCATGATTCAAACCTTCAAGTCGTTCGTCCGAATGCGTCATGATCAGAAAACAACTAGCACCATCCACGATGTCTTCCTTTAGCTGACCGAGCGTTACTGATAGCTCTACTTCGTACTCGTCCGGAAACACCAATTCCTTAGCACCACAATCAATGAGAATGCGATTGGCAGCCAACCAATCCATTCCTAGGATCACTTCCAAATCCTTTAGGGGTAGGCAGATGAGGTTTACCTTATAATTACGTCCTTCAACCTCTATAGGACATTTAACACATACAGTAGACGTCCTAACCTCACCCGCTGCTGGGGTTGATACTACCAAGTCGAACTGCATCTCGCATTCGGCTAATCCCAATTTCTCAACACACGCCTTCGAAATGAAGGAGTGTGTTGCCCCCGAATCATACAACACACAAACAAGCATTCCATGTAATAAGCAAGTACCAGTGACGAGAGTACCTGAACTGGCAGCTTCCGTGCCCGTTATCGCATAAACACGACCAACTGCTTGTGCTCTTCCACCCCGATTCTGTTGCATCCTTCCGGCATTTGGTGGCCTCATTACTGCTCGTCCGCCCATATTACACTCGTGCTCCATGTGACCGTTTCTTCTACAGCGAGTGCAGTATTTTGCTCCCTCCAACAGAGGACACGACGATTGGTAGTGTGGTCCTCCACACTTAAAACATCTGACTGATCCATGCTGTCCAGACTGTCCGGCAACAACCATAGCCTGAGAATTTGATGGTTGTGCTGGACGAGCATACGGCAACCTGTTTCGATTCAGATTCGGCCTGGACATGATCGGCCCTCTAGTTGCCTGTTGTTGCTTCTTCTGTCGTTCTGCTTCAGCCACATTTTTCTCTAACACTTTTGCTCTCTCAATTATGGCAGGAAAAGACTTAATGCACAGGCTGGATATCAGTACCTTCAGATCACTTCTCAGCCCATTTTCAAACTTCCTACACTGCCACACTTCACTGGTCGCCAGGGTATGAAAACGAACCAGATGTTTGAACCTGTTGGTGTACTCAGAAACAGACATATTACCTTGCACCAACTGGAGAAATTCCACTTCTTTGCCGAAACGAACACTATCCGGAAAATACTCCTCATAAAACTTATCCTTGAAGACTTTCCAGGAAATAGGGCTGTGAGATTCTGTTAGCAACATCTTCGCAGTCGACCACCAATGACTGGCCTCCCTAGTCAATAAATACTCAGTGAATGCCAGTCTTCTATCGTTCGGACATTCCTTGGCATCATAGATCTGTTCCATGTCCCTTATCCACTGATCAGCTCCGTCAGGAGGGCACTTCCCATCAAACTTTGTAGGGCGATGCTGCAAAAAGCTCTCCAAAGTCCACTCAGCTTGATGAGTAGCATTTGAAGCAGATGCTCCCGGCGTACCCCTAGTAGCTGCAAGAATTTCCATTAGTTGCCTCTGAGTCATTTCAGAATTGGCGCGAGCAGCTTCGAGATTTTGTGAATTAGTCGCGTTCTGCTGCATCAGAACAGCATTCTGTTCTTGTAGCTTCTCGATCACAGATTCAAACAGCCTCGTGTTGTTGGGCACATCATGTTCATTGGTTTGTGGTGGAGGAGGAGGAGGAAGTCTAGGTGCCATTGGTTCTCTGGAAAGTAGAGGAAATGATCGTTAGATAAGTTCAAAGAGTCTATATTACTCAATAGACGAATGTCGAGCACACAGGAAAACATGCATGGTGCACTCACAACCTACAATGTCCTTAAAAGAACAAAACTGCTCTGATACCACTACTGTAACATCCCAAAAACACAGTCATAACTATAAATTTAGAAAATCACATTTAATAATAATCTCAAACAGTTTTACACTAAAAGTTTAAAATTTGAAACAAACGAACGCTCAAGGACGAACGTCCTTGAGTGCAACTTCAACAATAATGACGAGCGCTTAAAACCGCACATCTACACAAGAGTTACAAGTGAATAAACCGAACGTATAAGAAAGCTGACCGAACGGTTTACAGAAATAATTACCGAACGGTCGAATTTAAACTTAAACGAAAGCAAGAGGTGGTCGAACGACCACTCAGTTCAACAAAATACACTACTGGCCGAGCGGTCTCACTGATCGGTCTTCACTTCCACATCTACCAGATTCTCTTCTTCCAGCAACTCTTCCAAACGATCATCTCCCTCTGCTCACATCCACACAGATGATCATTGCAATGACAAGAAGGACGTACAAGAACAAAGGACAACACAAGGAAAACGAAAGGGTAAGCTTACGTAATTTAACTCATGCATCAACATATAAATTCCAGTAAACAGTTCATTTCACACATACATATCAACGTATGCATTCATCATACATCACATAATTTAACGCACGTACAAAATAAAACTCAACACGACTGACTGTCCGGACTGTATGAATTCTGTGTAGCTTCGGTGTTCGTGCACCCGGGTGATGTAGTAACTGGAACTCTCATCAGCTGCCACCCGAGGTTAGTCCTATCTGTCCAAATAATCACCAGGACTAGGACCTCTCTCCGTTCCCACACATGACGTACCCCCTCTACGTGAGGACGAGTACTCACGGAACATCAGGATGAACAACCGGATAAGCTTACCACATTCATACATTACAAATCTTAATAATCAAGTTCTGAGTCGTTCCTCCTCGGAACGCTCTTTCAAACGTCACAATTTTCCATTCATCTCTTCATCATTTACTATTCATCATCATTTACTGTTCATCATGTACTGTTCATTAATATCATGCACCGAACGTCCTATCCCAAGGAGACCGAGAACGAACGCAGTGAACGAGACCAAGAGAACGCTCGTTCGTATTAAAGTACGAACGGCAGAAAAACAGCTACGTTCAGGAAATGGCCAAGTATGGTACTGTTCATTGGACGAACGCTATTTGGTGGGAAAAGAGAACGAGCGCTCAATTCAAAACCGAGCACTATTAGGACGAACGCTCAATTCAAAACCGAGCACTATTAGGACGAACGCTCAGTTAGAGACCGAGCACTATTAGGACGAACGCTCAGTTGGAGACCGAGCACTATTAGGACAAACGCTCAGTTGGAGACCGAGCACTATTAGGACGAACGCTCAGTTGGAGACCGAGCACTATTAGGACGAACGCTCAGTGTGATACCGAGCACTATTAGGACGAACGCTCAGTTGGAGACCGAGCACTATTAGGATGAACGCTCAGTGTGATACCGAGCACTATTAGGACGAACGCTCAGTGTGATACCGAGCACTATTTCAGGCGGACGCCCATTCTAAGGCCGAGCCTCATTTATAACGAACGCTCGGTATGAAACCGAACGACACATTGAGCGTACGTCCAGTGTAAGACCGAACGCCTTCCAGTACGATCGTCCGGTGTAAGACCGAACGCTATTCTGGGCGAACGTCAGGTGTAAGACCGAACGTCCAGTAACTCAGATTGATAAATCTTGAAAATAAACTAAGAGAATTTTTGGAGAAGTAATACGAACGGGAATATGCACTGCTACATATATATATATACAAGTACAAAAAGAGAGAAGTTTATCAAACGTACAAGATTTCTACAGTGCCAAACTGAACGCTCAAACAGTGAGGACGTTCGTCCTCAACCACAGATTTAGTCAAATGACCGTCCAGAACGAACATACAACGTCTCATGGAAGGTTCATTTCTCATACAATCATATCATCTCATTCGTTCATATCAACCCAAACTCTCAAATTTCATATATTTTATTTTATCCAACATCTCATGCATAATATGTAACTCAGTCATATATCGTTCTCATTCCATAAAAACGAACGTTGAACATAAATCAAGCATAACAACTTCATACAATCAAAATAACGAACCTTCATACCATCATTCATACATCATGCATTACTTTCATGCAGCCAAATAACGAACGTTCACATAGCATACATCAAACCAGTTAAATTAAATAAGCTTCGCTTACCCGGAAATGAACGAACGTTCACAGACGCACACAGACGCTCTCCACAGAGACTCAACTTGCCAATGCTCGTTAATTCACTATACGAACGAACGCCAAAAACTAAAATCAGAACTACCCATTTTGAGGAAAAGACGAACGTACAACTTGCATGCATGAAAACGAACGTCAGAGAGGAAGGAAAGGACTTACCCGTTCAGTTTTCACGAACCGACCGTCCTTCTGGAGTCCTACGTTGAGCGTCCTTCAGCTGCACCGGAGATACAGATCGGAGGAGGTGCAGTGGTGGTTCCTTAGAGAGGGAAGGGTGCAAGAGTGTAGAGAGAAGGAGGAGAGAACTTAGGTTTCTCAGAAATGGAGTAAAGAGAGGGACATGCAGGGGAAGTGGGGAATAAGTTCAGAATTCCCACTTGCCAGTGCACGTTCGCACACCACCAGCGCACTCCATCCCGCCAGCGCACGTCTGCACTCTGCCTGCGCACTCCACTACGCCTATGACAGCCCACGCCGGACGGTCGACCACTGCACTGTTGCCACGCGTCTTCCACCACCGCGGACGCACGTTCAGTCTGGCTGACACACTGTTCTCCACTACAGCTGGCGTTTGTCAGTGGGTGTCGGGCACTGTTTGTCGGCCATGTTTACTGATGAGGTGGCGTGCTCTCCTACTGCCACGTGGACGCCACGTGGACGCACGTTTTTCGAGGCCTGACACCTATAGTCGTACCTAGTTTTGTACCTAGGTGTCTAGTGAAGTCTCTTAATCTTTCATGTACTCTTGAATCAGTTTTTTCATTATAAATAAAAGGTTATGAGAGGGGTCTCTTAAGCCCTTAAAAATGTATTCCCTTTTTTAATCTTAAGTTCGCATCATAGCGGGTTGATCTTGCTTTGTTTGTCTCTATCATCTTTGGCATAGTTTTTGCTGCCATTCACTATCAGCTGTTGCTGTGTGCCACTGTGATGTAAACTAATCCAAGCTGGAAGCGTGCAGACAAAGGCTCTAGACCAGAAGAAACCAGTAGTAAATGATGGTGTAGCGGATTGAGGAAATGATGCAGTGTTTGAGGTGTGTTAATGGAGGAAAGGTGTATGGGTGAAGCCTCGCAGCTCAGAGGGCCTTCCTATAGAGGAAGGAAGCTTGAGGAAAGGAGAAGAAGTAGTAAATCAAAGGTGACTTAAGAGCACAAAAGCTGGAAAACAAATTCTGCAGCATATCATTAAGCTCAAAAGTACCAATACAAGAGAGGAGTTGGGTATTTACAGTAACCCATGCTCTTTACAAGCTAAAATACGTGCACAATAAAATATGAAAAACTACAAAAAAAGGACATTGAGAAACACATCAGGCAGGATTCCATCATACCCTCCCTCTTAAAAAATTATTTGTCCTCAAATCTGGCAATCGCCTTATGAAGAAGCTCCACACAATCTTGGGAGCAGAGCCATGAAGTGGCGTTATTCCTTTAGATATACTTTTCTTCCTCCTGGATCAAACACGAATCTGCAATACACATCAAATATATCTTCAGTTAATATCAATCCAGGAAAGAATTTTTCTTTAAAAACAAGAGAATAAGAACTTCTAATACTTTGATTTGTAATCTTTAAAAATTTTAGAAGTCCAAATTCAATTTTGTCTTGAGTTAATTGTTTTCTTAAAGATAACAATAACTCAAGATTTGAATTGTCATATTTTGATAATTTTTTCATAGAATATATAATGACAATTGGTTTGAAAGAGAAGTCCATATTTGAAGAATAAACCATGATTGAAAAAGAAGTAAAGATTTGGAAACCTTCCCTTTTAGGTTCCATAGTCTTGGAAAGAATAAAATTTGTCATTAGCAACAATTTCTCCTTTTCTTTCTTCTCTCTTTCTTGCCTTTCTCTCTTTTCTTCTTTACTCTCTTTCTCTTTTCTTTCTTCTTCTTTTCTTTTCTCTTCTCTTCTCCTTCTCTCTTCTTCTCTTCTTAATTCCTCTCTTCTTCTCTCTTCTCTTTTGTCGTTTTCTTCTCTCCCTCTTCTCTTCTTCTTTCCTTTCTTCCTCTTCTTTTCTCTCAATCTCTCTTTCTCTTTTCTTATTCTTAAGCTCTTTAAGTCTTGCCCCAAACTCTAATTCTCTACGAAGAAACCCATGATCATTTAAACTCTCAAGAAATAATTTTCCATCATCAATGCAATCCCTAATTAGTTCCAGGTTTCTTTTAATACTTGAAGGCACAAACTTTCTTCTCATGCAAGCTTTAAATCATGCCAATCACGTATGGAAGACTTTCTACCTTTCCTAACATGATATTGTCTTTCATCCCACACTCACTTGCATGCTTTTCTAACTTAGAGAGATATATGCTAAGGACATAATATTCACTCTCTTCATAAAACCAAGGATTTATTTTATCAATTTCTTTTTCCCAAGCTAGGTATGTTAATGCACCTATGTCTTTACCAAAGGATGGAAGATTCCTAGCTTGTTTAAACATTTCATCAACATTATCTAACCTAGAAGACCTATATGAATTATAACAAGACATCTTTGTTTTTAAAAGTTTTCTTTGTGTGAAAGGTATACAAGATTCACACTTAGGCAAGTCCCAGGTAAGAGAGGTGAGTCATGAAGACTGCTTAAGTACCAAGTCTTACCTTGCCAGAAATGTCTTAGGTTACTACTAGTTAACCTTCAAACAAAAATCACCTTTAAAATCAAAGAACACAACTCAAACAATTAAGCACAATTAAAAAAAACTAGACTCTTGGACTCTAATGTGATAAGGCTTAGAGTTTAATCCCTTTTAGTCTAAATCACCCCTAAATGTAAAACACAAAGCAAATCAAAATTAAAGTCTACTCCTATGGTGAGACTTGTTGCTTTTTCTAACAAGACACATTCACCTGTCTAGCTATGCTAAGATTAAAGCAAGTAAAGTTGCCAAGAGTTTGAAAGAGCACCAAGGACTCTTCCAAAGCACTTGGACTTTATAAAAGGCCTATTTACAAAACAAGCTAAAGCTAACAGTAGGCTAACACACAAGCCTATTACAATCAAATTGAAGAAAAACAATTACAAAAGAAAACAATTATGCTAGGCTGCTACGGTCCAGTTTAGTGATTCCTCACCATTCTAGGGTTCTTCGTGTCCGATTAGTGTTCAAATCGTGCACACAGAAATTACACCAATTCCAGCAAAATACACATAAACATGGATATTTGATGGACAAATTTGTAAGCACCAAAATATGATGTCACAAACTTGTTTCACAATCGGCAAGTATGACCGAATCGTTCAAGTAATAAACTTGGTAAGACCAAGTATCGTTCTTCCCAAGGGACTCACGACCTAGTTTAGTTATGTGATTTGTTGATTAGCTAAGACTTACAAACGAAATATTTGGATTTTATATGCAAGACGAAAAACTAAACATGTATGCATGGAGTTGGATCAATGGCAAAGACTAAAGATAAACACTTTCAATGGATTATATGAATGAATATGTTGTTGGGGGTCAATTTCATCTCATCCACTCTCATACATTTTAGGAATTCAACATTCAAATCATCATTGTTAATGCCACTCTCTAAAGTACCATTCTAGATGGCTTCTCCCTAATCACGAGTTCATACAATTCCTAGCATTCCTAATGATTAGTTCATAAGCGCAGGAGCTTAACGACAACCAATATAATATTGGGAGAAATTCCCCGGATCTAGA
>NW_025904498.1:0-11500 GCF_018835915.1 Vigna umbellata
CGCGTTGCTTCTGCTTTTGCCACCACATGCTGCTGCTTCCTTCCGTGTTGCTTTCTTTCTTCCAGCACCCCCTATTCAAAGCCTGCTGGGAAAATGAAGCGTGGACGTGTGTGCCTTCTAGTTGAATCAGCCCATTGCTTTTTGAAGCTAGATGAAGAATGGATGAGTTGCTTGTGGGCCTTGGTCTTCTTCCAAGAACGTGGCAGCTACTTAAGGACGTGGATGTGTGCCACTCAAAAATAAACCTCCACCTTTGGGTCCAATTGTCATTTCTCTTTTGACTTTCAAATGTCCCAAATTATATTTCCAAAATTTTCCTGCAATTACTAATGCAAATAATTAACTCAAATAATTCAAATTAATTAAAATTAGAATTTATGGTCAAATTAAGCACAATTAACAAAAACAGAAAAATACAGAACATTTAAGCACAATTCCCTGATTAAATCTAGCACAATAAGCTAAGTGAAATCAAGAAAATATTGACTCATCACTCGGTCTTATACCAAGCGCTCGCATTATTGTATACCCCACTTTGATAAAATAGCGTTCGTTCAATTATAATGATATTTTCCTTTCCTCATGTTCGTTCATTATTGGTGTCGGATTTCCGTATGCGAATTACTCCAAATATAGTTCTAAATATTCTTGGTTCTTCTCTTGACATTGGATCCATTCTAAGGTCTTCATAATGAAATTTTCTTTAAGTACCAGTGTACATCTAAACGAGTTAGTTCATTTAACTGACCGCATAGCAAGTAACGTCCGTAACCGATTTCTTAGTTCTTCCAGTCCGTCTTCTTAACGTTCGTCCCCATTCTTCAGAGGACTGAACGTTCGTTATTTTATGCCCTTAAAACTAAAGATGAAAATGATGATAAATTGTAAAATTTTAAAGTGTGAACCTTATATTGAGTGATTATTTGATGATGGATTTTGGACGAGCGTTCCAGGGAGGAACGACTCATATATGTTGAATATGGAATTTGGTAAAGTATGACTGTGGGCATGCTAATGCTGGCATGGTCCATCCTGATATTCCGTGATACTCATCTTCACGTAGAGGAGAGTAGTCATGTGTGGGAATGGCAGGAGGCCCTAGTCCAGAGGGGTACTTTGGATAGGGTTAACCTCGAGTGGCAGCTGTTGAGTGTATCTCAGTTACTACACCACTCGGGTGCAAGGACGCCTGTAGCTACACGGTTCATACAGTCCGGACGGTCTGTCTAGTATTTATATATAAAAAGCTATGTTATGTTACATGTGTGTGTGAATTGTAACGTTTAAATGTATATGTTGATTGTATGAATTAAATTATATAAGCTTACCCTTTTGTTTTCCTTGTGTTGTCCATTGTATATGTACGTTTAAATGTATATGTTGATTGTATGAATTAAATTATATAAGCTTACCCTTTTGTTTTCCTTGTGTTGTCCATTGTATATGTACGTTCGTCCTGTCTTGCAATGATCATCCGTGTGGATGTGAGCAGAAGGCGAGGCCACTTTGGAGGAAGTGATTGAGGAAGAAAACTTAGTAGAAGTTGAAGTGAAAGCAGAGCAGTAGGACGTCCGTTTTCCTTTTAGTTTTTAGTTGTTGCTTCTGAATTGGACGTTTCGGTTATTTTAGTTTTGTAAAACCGTTCGTCCTAACCTCTTGTAATTCTGTACTTAAGCCGTTCGGCTTTTGCTCTTCGTTTTATCAAAGTAAAGACTGCATTGTTTACTGTTAAATGTAATTAATTCTGATTTATGGTAATTACTGTATTTTGGGATGTTACAATAGGCAAAATATATGCATTTTTTAAACTTTCTAACAAGGAAATTAAAAACTAACTTTGTTGAGATATTGGAATTTATTTATCTAATAATAGAATAAATTACTTGTTATGATAAGATTAAAAATTAGACAATTTCTTTTAATAATGACTGTAATTAATATTGTGAAGACCTAGAAATGATATTTTAGAAGTAGTACTAAATTAAAAATAATGAGACTCCATTATTTTAATATTAAAAGATTTTAATATAAAAGAATTGTTATAAACGAGTTTCATTATTTTAAAATGTATCGTCTCTCTAGAAATAACTTTTCTAGAGTTCTCTACCTTACCTTTAAGTGTTCTTGCTCCTAAGTCATCTGTTTGACGATCAGGAGGTCAAGGTCTACAAATCTAGCCGGTCAATTTCAAGAATAGAGCAAGTAAGTTTCGACTCATTTTTTCCCTTAGGTTCCTAAATTTGTTTTAGAATAATCTAGTATTGTTGCATGTGTAATCATGCTTCTTCTAGTCATTCTTGGTTCATCTAGAGTTCTAAGGACTCTGTCTGTTTCCAATTTGGTGTCTCATAGGTTCGTCTAGAGATTCCTTGCGTTTTAAACAATCGGTGAGACGTTTCTTTGAGTTGGACAGTTTATTTCAAGGTAAGAGAAGCTAGCAATATATTTCTATTTATGAAATTATTTAATTGGTAGTTTTTGAAATTAATGTATATTGAAATTAATGTATATTGAATTTTGGGAAAATGTTTGCTATTGATTCTGATGTGTTTTAGAAGATGAATTTTGGTTGTATAATTTTGTTTGATCTCATGATTGTTGGTGAACTTGCATAATTTTGTGTTTAATTCGAATTTTATGATGGGTGGTACTTTTGATATGTGTGGTAGTGTTGTTTTATTTAGATTTAATTATTTTTAAACTTAATCAAAATTTAAATTAGAAAGCTACCTACAAAATAAATAAAAGCTATTGATAATAAAATTTTAAAAATTATTTTAATTTTGTAATTATAATAATAACAATAATAATAATAATTTTATTAGTTTAATCATAATAAAAAAATGTGAACAAATTGTTTTTACTCGTTTATATAAAAATATATAACTTTAAAAGTTCAAAAACTATACCTAAATGTCATTAAATAATTCAAGTATATATATATATATATATATATATACTAGTATATATATACGTATATATATATATATAATATATATATATATATATATAACTTTAAAAGTTTAATACAGTTATGATGTAAAAATGATATTGTTTTTATGTTTCTAATATCATCACAAAATTTGAAAAACTATAATTTAATATAAAATAGAATTTTAAATATAAATATGTTTTATTTTAAGATTCTAATAGATCTATAACTTGTATATGTAATAGTTATATTATATTTATACTTACAAGAAGAAAATACAATGTGTGTGTTTGTATTTGGAGAAATTAAAAGAAAATCAAACCATTATTAAATATTATAATAAAAATATATATAAAAGGTAGAAGCAATTATGTTAAAAATATTTTCATTTATTTTCTCTTAACTTTATATTTGAGATATTAATATTTTAACCCAAATTTTAATATTTTTAAAATAATTAATAATTAAAATGTATAATATATATTATTTATCCTAATTTAATATAATTTACTTAGTATATTACAGTCACTGAAATCGTACTTTTATTGGAAGGTAAGGTAGTAGAGTGTAGCCATTACCGTTACCCACTGCAGTGGTTATCGTGACAAAGCGACGGCATTGACTTCTCATCTCACTCACAAGCAATCCCCTTCTTTTTCTTTCACCTCTTTCCCTTCTCTCTCTCTCTCTCTCTCTCTCTCTTCTCTCTTCTCTCTCTCTCTCTCCTTCTGCGATGGGTTGTGCTGGATCTTCACAATCCAAGCCTGATGGTGAGCCACCCCATTCCTTTGATTCCTCCAAAACCTCATTTTTGCATTACCTTTTAGTTAAATCTTTGGGAATTTTATTCTGGGTTGGTGTCAAAATCGGTTCTTTCTGGTTGTTGTTAATTGGGGTGCTGATATTTGCGAACGATCGTATCTGGGGGACTGTGTAAAATTGTAATTTCGAAGAGGAAGGAAACCAAGAGAGGTGCATGGGGTGAACGAATTACAAATCTGTATTTTGGGTTTTGAATATTTTGCGACATTTTGTATTGAATAATGAAAATCCTACCTTGTGAAACTGTTTCGAGCATTTCTTGTTTCATGCTTGATTTTCCAAGAAATTTTTGGCGTTGTTATGTTTATTAATCTGTTGGATGACTTGGGGGTAAGAGTTAGGAATGGTTTGCCAAACTTATTAACACCGCATGGTGCCTTGATTTGTTTTTAATTTCAACTCTTTTGTTTGGTAAGTGTTTGGGCGAGTATTGGCAAAATTTATTCTGAGTGAAATTGATTCTTTAGTGATGTGGTTCATCTTTGGCTGCTTTTTATTCTAAAATCTAGGTAGTTTTAAAATTCGGTGTAAACTATTTTGATTCAACTCAAAAAGCTAAAGTTGCTTTAACTCACTCAATTTTCAACCTAGAATCAGTGGGTTTCTGATTTAGCATCACATCAAAG
This sequence comes from Vigna umbellata, assembly GCF_018835915.1. The sequence continues at coordinate 4,381 of NW_025904498.1, forward strand.
GTGATGTACGTCCATGATCACTTCAAAGCAGAAGCGGCTCTGTGTAGCTTCTCTTTTTCTGAGTGTGAGAACATACTCTCAATTTCTCAATGTGGAAATCATGTTACTTGTTTTTGTCAGCATGATTTTGGATAAGTCAACATGAAACCAAGAACACTTGGTATCCTTCTCTTATTTGTAGTTTCAGAAACATTAGTCTCGAATGAGGACACTCCGTGTGAGTTTTTTTTTACTGAATTGAGTTTGGAATAGTTGGTTTTGAAATGGACCCTACTGCTGTTGGGTTTAGTTTAGATCATTGAGGTTTTGACTAAATTTCAGTAGTTTGGTGTAAACATGTGAAAGTTCTTGAGTGAAGCCAGTTTATAAGCTTGTTGCTGTACGAATTTTAGAAAACAAAGAAAATTAAATTTATGACAGAATACTGATGGATTTATTTTCTAGAATTATGTGTGATTTTATTGATGATGCCAGCTGAGTATCCTCGCTTTTAGTAAGGCCTATTCCCTCATTACCCCTTTCACCTGACCCGACATGGTGAGTGTGTGGTCTAACTTTCTGATAGGTCTTCCTCAAGTTTGTTCTGTATTGGGTGGTGCTGATCTGATTCATGAAGGGGGGAATTCCTTGGTAAGATGGCTTAAATTTAAACCACAAACGAATGCATAAATAAGGTGTTCAGCACATTACGCCCCCCCCCCCCCCCCCCCCCCCCCCCCCCCCCACCCCCCCCCACCAAATAAAAATCTAAAAAAACCATCTCAAACCAACACCCAAGTCATCATCTAACAAAAATACCCGACGATCAAAACCCAAACATCCATCAAATATCCAGCCACTATCTTCGTATAATATGCTTGCTATCTCATGTAGTATAAGTGTTCGCTTAATCTGAATTCTGTGATATGCTCATTATCTTCAAATGCTTGTAATTCTTGATATGTTAGCATTATTTCATTATTTATGCTTGTGGTAGATTTTTCATTTTTACATCCTCCACAGTGTTGAACTATCCTTGTAATGGCCTGTTCCTGATGACACTGCTTAAATTTTAAGTTTAATATCGTTTGCCATTTACACCAACATAACAGGTGCAGTAAAAAAGATCCGGAAGCCTAAGCCATGGAAGCATCCTCAGCCAATAACGAAGACTCAGCTAACGCAATTACGTGATGAGTTTTGGGACACAGCTCCTCACTATGGTGGCCGGAAAGGTATTATTACAAAACGATAAATGACCATATTTAGAATGTTTAAAGGCCTACTGCAGATTAAATTGGCTTTAGAGGAATAGTAGTTTAAGTGGAAGTGATTTCTTTAAAATGAATCAGCTCACCTCCCATAGTTTGCTGCTGTTTGCCAATTTCTTTATTTTTATTAGTGTTTTTAGTGGTTAAAATTAGTTATTTATTGCTTTGCAAATTTTCCTTAATCTCCTCTAACACGGTTATCTTCTAAGAACTTTTTATCATCATTGACATGATTTTGTTCAACAAGGTTTGTAATTATTGAAGATGTAAATTGACAATAACCAAAGTTTGTTATTTGTAATCCCAAGCTAAACTAGTTCTTCCATTAGTTCATATTCTTGTTAGAGAATGCATAGAAAGTTGATCAATTATGGGTTGTTATTTCTTTACCAAGAAGAAATTCTTGAAAATGTTGTTTGCAGAGAGTCTGTATATTGTTTGTTCACATGTGGATGCAATAACTTGCAATGAGACTGAAGAGTGTTTATCAGGAAAAAGTTGGACATGGGAACTTTAACTTGAAGGGAGTAGATGGCTGCTGGCCTGAGGCAGTAGAGATTGAACATCGTAGTTTGATAAATATGCAATACTGCATGTTGGGTTAGAACAGCTTTCCAATAATTTTTTTATGGTATTTTTTCTCTTTAAGGGAACCATTATTCTCTTGGCAATTTGTGGAGAGGGAGGGAGGGAGAGAGAGAAGATTGGATGATCATCCTTTGAACTTTGTATTCTTGTTATCTTATTGCATATCATAAGCAAAAGGTTTTATCCATTCTTACATCTATTAAATATGATGCCTCAGATATAGAATATTTTTTCTAAGTTGTACTTTGATTCTCCATGTAAAGACTGAAAGTGGATTTTTAATTTTGTCTTTCGATTACGTTATTGTTTAAAGCTAATTTTGGAAAAAAGGATGATAAGGTTAGAATTTACATTAAGGAAGAAATGGAAAATGTCGTACTTTTATAAGAATCATGTTTGGTTGTTGGTGGCTTATCTGTGATATTTAACACTGCTTTATCTGTCGTGCTTTATATATAGAAAACTGCACAGACAAGAAACATGTGAAGGAAAGCATATTAATTACAATTGGTTTAGATGATTGGTTGACTTGATGTTTGAGTATTATTGCCAAAGGAATCATCCATTGCATTCAGTTGTATAAAACCAATTTCTGCAAAAATGGTATATGTTATTATGTTTAACAAATGCCACTAAAATATAATACTTATCCTTATTAAAAGATCAGATTCTATAGGTTTACACAACATTTTATTTGTTAATCACTCTTTATTTCATTTTTTCCTTAATTACATTCTTAATTGAAGTGCATATATATTTTTGTGCTTGCTACTAGAGATTTGGGATGCTCTTCGAGCTGCTGCTGAGGCTGATCTAACTTTAGCACAAGCAATTGTGGATAGTGCTGGTGTAATTGTCCAAAGTTCTGATTTGACAGTATGTTATGATGAAAGAGGTAATTGTTTCATGTTGCAGTCCATTATCTACAAATAGAAAGGAACATTAAAATTATGGAAGATACAATGTTTATTTGGTTTCCGCAATCTGAATTGAATTAGTCTTGAAAACTCAGTGTCTTTTGTTTAATTTTGAAATCATTATATGGCTAATGAAATCAGAAATGAGTTGAAAAGCATCTAAAGAACTTTTATGCCATGAACTTGGGCTTCTTGCAGCACTCTCACACTTTTCCCTTAATTATCCAACTGTGGTCCACATTTAGTTGAATCATGTGACACCCACCTTTATTGTGGATTATGGTGGAAAGCTCTCTAAACCCCACCATTTCTTTTCTCAACTCAACTACCCTATTACATAAATAAGTACTATCACTCTTACAACAAAAACCTTTATGATGATGATATATTTTATTTCATTGTTCATCTCTCACCTCAGAAAACAACACAGTTGGTGTCAGTACAGAAGGATATGTATTTGAAGGATATGTACAAGGAAATTCAGTACAGAAAGTTAAAAATAGCTTAGCCTGAGATACTATGATGATGAAAACAAAATCCTTGAAAATGTCTACCAGAATTTGAGCTATTTCACCTTGTGTTTGTTATTATGGGGCTAGAATATCATGTTCATCTTGTTCTGATCCTTTGCATTGAACACTTTTTTGCAGGAGCAAAGTATGAGCTGCCCAAGTACGTATTGAGTGAGCCAACTAACCTGATTCGGGACAGTTAATAACAGAGTATAAATAGAAAGATTAATGGGAAAGAGATTGTAAATCTTGGTGTATATGGTTATCTCATTGATTTGGTAACTTGCATAGGGTAGCAACTCTTTTTCCTTCCTGTTATGTTTCCTCAATCAATTAAACAAAAAAAAAATGTTTGTTCTGTATCAGATGATCGAATCCCTCTTCTTTGGTAAATACAAACTCCATTTATGTATTTCCGAAATATCTCATTCAACACGTCCATATATTTTTGTAAATTTTACATTTCTGAATACTCATACATGGTGTTTTCGCTTAATTTGAATTTTATTATAACAAAAGATATATTTGTAACCATCAGGTTATTGGAAAAAGAATGATTTTGTTGAGATAATACATTATACAAATTTTCTTAAAAGAATCACTCTTATTTTAAGTTATTGCTCTCTTTATTTTTGGTTTAATACACTATTTTATCCTCAGTTTCGTTCGAAAATATCAAATTAGTCCATCCTTTAAAAAATGCGTCAATTACGTCCTCACTTCATCAAATTTGCATCAATGAAATCACTTCCGTTAAATCCGTACAAACGGCGTTAATTATTCAAGTAGAAGAGAGAGAAAAATAATTAACGCCGTTTGTACGGATTTTAACGGAAGGGATTTCATTGATGTAAATTTTATTAAGTGAGGACATAATTAACGCATTTTTTAAAGGATGGACTAATATAATTTGATATTTTCGAATAAAATTAAGGATGAAATAGGATATTAAACCTTTAATTTTCGATTATCTTACGGAAAGATATTTATTATACCTTAGGTTATGCCTTTACATTAAGGAGTGTAAATTTTACCTCGAAGAAATTGGAATTTAGATTAAGCAAGTTAACTATTTATTGATTATGTTCAACCTCTTTGTTAATTAGTAATAACAAAAAAGTGAGTTCATTAGCTTTTCTTTTCAATTTCATATTTGTTTGAAAATATGATAACAAATTTGAAAATTAAAGATTTGCTTGTGCTTATTGAAAGGAATGATGTAAAGACTAGAAAGATAGACAAAGTTATTCGTGTGATATAAACTAGTATACAAATAATATATATTCTAATATATATATATTCTAAAATATTTCTTTTATATCTGTAATAAAAATTTTAAATCGAAATTTTCTCTGGAGCTACAAGTTGAGACGTTTATAAACCAACTATACTCTTGGAAAATAATAAAAGGAAATTCTTTAACATTACATTATGCAGTTTTCATTCTTACTGCCATCAGGTGTTTGTTATTAAAATTGTATTCACTCAATATATATTTATTTTTTAACAGGTCAAGTATATTTTTAATTTATAAACTTTGATATAAAATTAAAATTCATCTTTATAGAAAATTTTAATATATTTTAGTTTATAAACTTGAAAAATAAATAAACATAATCCTATTAATTTAATTACTTTAAAATTTTCTTTTTATATATTAAACACTTTTTATATTATTATTATTATTAATATCATTTGACACGTTCTTATTTCAATATCATTTGAAAATATATTTAATACATAAAAAAATTAATATAAATTAAAAAAATGATTTCTATTCCTTTTTAAAATTTGAAAATCAAAATATATGAAAATTCAAACAAGGACTAATCTTAATTTTATAACAAAATTCAGAAAATAAAAAGATATTTAATTCTTAACTAAATATTATTATACTAAATTCATGAATCAGCTATTTTACTAAATTCATGAGATAGATTATCTGTTCATGTACAACTTAACTAAATGAAAAAAGAAGTCATAATCCGGCTTACTTAATTTCTATTATTGGGTTTTTACATTTATTCGCATTCCAATCTTCAAATTCTATTGTTAATGTACTGAGTTAAAAACAAAACATTAGATAGATTTCACAACATTTCCTGTCTCCAGTAAACGAAAGTTGTTAAATAAAATGATGCTATGATTAATCGTATTTTTCAGAGTTTCATTTAACCTAAGTTTAGAACCTCAAGCAACACAAACCATTAGTTACCAATAACAGCATTCAGTGTCCGGAACTGTACGTTAACTACATATTCTCAGGGAAGTATAGTGCTAGACTAATAAATGCGTGCGCCAGGAGAACATAACACGTCATGCTTACAGTGAAATCATTCCTGCATCCAAATTACAAACAAAACTAGTTATGTGTAATATCCTCACATCATAAAGGAACTGCATTGATGAATGATCCTTTCAGAAGATCATCTCTTCTGAACATTGTAACTCTGTCAAGTTCTTAAACTTTCTTGAAAAAAGAAAGTAGATTGCCCTGTTTGGGATCCTTGTTTCCTCCTTTCTTGTTTCCCCCTTTTCCATTATTAGCATGTGAATTGGCTGGTGGTTTCTTAGTTACTGGAGCACTGGAATTGCAAAGAATAAAGTTAGTCATGATCATCAAGTGTAACCTCATTGAAATATTATTGCTGGCAAGAGAGAACAACCATTTGGTAAGCATGCGCAGTGAATTCCAAGTAAAGAATTACACTGCCCAATTGATTCCTGTAAAGGAGTCAGTATTTTTTTTTCCTATCGTTTGTTTTAAAAGGATATTGGGTGGAATATGATATGTCTATCTTCTAAGGATCAACATCCAACAAACAAGCATAAACCTTAAAATGCTACAGGTCACAATAGATTTTTGTCGGACAAGTCCCGGCAATATTTTGCATTAGCCTTAAAAGAACAAGCTAAGTATAAATCAAGATTTTTTCTGTAAAAAGGCGATGAAGCAGTTGAAAATTACTTAACAAGTCGCAAAGTAAACTTAATGGGGGTATCCCTTTATGCTTCATTGGACACCACAACAGGTGTCATTTTAGCCATCGAAATATAGGCGGATTCCAGTCATTCATTTCAAATGCATGAAGCATAAGGAAGATTAGCACAAACCTGTTGGCAGCATTGGTTTTACTATCAGTATTCTTTGTTGTAACCTTGTCAGGTTTCTTCACTTCTGTCTCCTCCCCTTCCCAGACAACTTCAACTACTAAAGAGATGAAAACAACATTAACAACAGAAAAATACGAACATGCAGCAGAAAAGAAATTAATGGTCAATGAAATTCACCAAGCATTTTGATATGAATCGTCCTCAAATCATGCCAGTACAGAGAAAAGTTGAAGTTCGAAACAGAAGTTTCAAAGTAATCTATTATAGTTGTCATACATAACCATGTATGCTATATGGAAATAAAGACGGCGCTGAGTAAAAATGGATTTCCAAATGTGAGTACCTTCTCTCCCTCGTTCATCAATCCTGGTTTTCATCACTTTTCTCCTCTTAGGAGAACAAGGAGCGGCGTTGTTTACACTATCCTTATTTACACGAGCTTCTGGAGCACAACTCTGCAACTTCTCAGAAGATGATTTCCCTGTATTTGTGCACTTGCTGATAGCTGATACATTATCTCCCAATGGCAGGTGAGCCTTTTGGTCAGTTTCTCTCTCTTCCTTAACCCTTGATTTGTTTTCTTCCTGTGAGTCAAAATTCAAAGTGGTTTTCTCTGATGTGTTTTTGTCATCTTGTCTAGAATCTTGAGATGATTGTTTATTTGGGAAATCAGGTGAAGCTAAATTGACAACATCATCTTCATCTTCATCTGAGAAATCAAACAGACCACCCTTCTTTT